>ML394722.1:4245-32195 GCA_005239525.1 Nicotiana knightiana
TGAAAAACTCTCTGAAGATAGAGTTGATAAAATTCTTTCAGAGAATACTCAAATACTCCTTGATGTTGCTGCACAATTGAATGAAGCTGGAGCTGCTGATATCGACAAAAGCGTGCAGGAAACCACAGTGCGAGACAAATGTCAAGGTATTCTATAAATCATGAAAATTATTAAATTTGATCCAAATATATTTTTTACAGTTTGAAATTTAAATACTTTATTTTATTTTTTTTGTATATTTTTTGATTATTATTTAGAAGGATTGGTTGCAGCTTCAAAAGAAATTGGTGAGATTCTTCGGCTATATGAAAAAAGAGAAATATATCTATTCACACCTGTTGGCTCACAAACAGGTGTGAATTGTGTTTGTATTATTTTATAAATTTAGTCAGTATTATTTAAATTTTGTTTTGCATGAAGATATATGCATATTTAACCCTAGCGGAGGTGGATATGTTCAAACACCATTTGTGCACTTAGACCAGGTAGTTATTTTCTGCAATTCGATTACAAGTTGTTTTATTTTGCCTAATGTGTGTTTTGTATCAGTTGTATTTATGTATATATTTTCCTTGCTTTTGCAGATATCATCTGATGCATCACAACTTCTTCCAAATCCTAAAAGAAGGAAGATTTCCATTTCTCCTAATGTTATGAGGGACACCACTGATATTCCAAAATTCAACATATGTTCATTTTCAATGGGAAGTACAGAAGGGACTATCGAANCTATGGAATTTCCCTCTGCTGCTGAACATCAACAGTTATATGTGATGGAACAGCAGCGAGTTGTTGAAGTAGGTGCTAGAATGGTTGTGGAATCTTCCCCTGTTGCTGAAATGCAGCAGTTAGTTGTGACGGAACAGCAGGAAGAGTAACCAAAAAGAAAACCAGTTAAAAAAGAGAAAAGGATTCGTTTGGAGAGTATTTGGTTGAAATCTCCTTATGTTTTTCCTAAACAAAAGCGAAGGGGGCAAGATTGGAAAGAAGGAAAGACTGCACGAAAGTGTCCCTTCCATTATGTTAGTCGAGGCAGTGGAATTATTGGAAAATTTAATGACTGGCTGAAGAAGGATGATAGTGAATATAATTCCAATCCATTTAGATTAGCTAGAATGCCCATTCCAAAGTCGTTCTTTACCGAGCTTGTGGATCATAACTCTGATCTTTCGGATAAAGTAAGTTATTAAGTTTGTTTTTTGATTTAGTTTTCAACTATATTTCTCAAAATCTCAGGTTATTTTTATAGTATAGAAAGCAGGACATAACTTAAGCATATTTTTTGTGCTGAAGTTTAGCAATTAAAACTAAAACTTCAACTTGTTTATGCTGATGTTTTGGAAAGTGAACTAAACAACTTTAGGATTTATGCTGAAGTTTTGACATGCAGTCTCTAGTTTTTTTTTCTAAACTTTTTAAATCAAACATGCTGCAGCTTTTTTAGATTATTTCCTAAAACTTAAAACTCAATATGCTTAAGTTTTTGTCATGCAGTTTGTAGTTTCTAGTTGTAATGCATTTTTTCAAAATTTTCATACTTATATGCTCAATTCATACTTATAATTTTTTTTTGTTGTTGTTCTATAGCAGCATATTGAAGTGGGCATATATTTCTTGCGAAAAAATATTGCTATCACCTTCCAAGTTATTCAAAATCAAGATGTACGATAACAGATTTACTTTTGATCAGTACATGACTAAGCTAGGTACTGTTCACCCTACAGATGACGAAAAGAAAAAAAAAATTAAAAATGAGGGAAAATTCAAAAAGTAAATTAAAGAGAAAGAGGACATCCAAAGAAGAAGAGAAAATGATGTTTCAGGAACTTACAGAGTATACTTGATTTGAAGATCAATCAACTGGTGAAATGGTGGCCAACTATTTAAGAGGCATTGACCTCTCATGTGGGATCTCATGGGCATGTGATGAAAAAGTATTTTTTTCATTTCGACTTCCGCCAACAGGGAAGCAGACATCAACGCACTACTTTTTTGGAATTTTGAGCTTTAAAGAGAAAATTATATATGTGTATGATTCCTTAAAAAATCAAGCATATGAAAGTGCTTTTAAACATGTCAAAATTTATGCCGGGTTGATCCCACACTGCCTCAAATGCTTGGACTTTGCATCACACAATAAGAGTTGGGCAGAAAATTATGTGGATAAATTTTAAATTATGTGGATGAAGACACCCCTACAGGGTAACAAGTACGTGTTTGGCATATCTTTTAACGATGCATCTTATGTTTATTATTTTTTCTTCTTGTGTTAACTATTTTTCAATTCTTGTTTTCACGTGTTTTTGTAGTGTTGATTGTGGTATATATATTCTTAAGTTCATGGACATGCGCTTGAAGAGAGAAGATGTCTTTAATTTCGATCAAAGTCAGGCTCTTACATTCAGGAGAGAATTGGCTGCAAATCTGTGGGCTCATGCTATGTGGAAAAAGGAAAGCGGCTATGATACTCCAGAAGAGAAATTAGGAGATGACTATGGAGAATATGAAGATACTCTGTATGAATTTTTTTAATAGAGTATAACTTGTAAATGAAAAACAAATTTTTTATTTTTTTAAAGGATATAAGTGAAATCTAATATCTTTTATCATAAATTTTTAGTATATTTTTTATGAAATTCAGCATGCTAAACTTCAACATGAAGCAAACTAATGAATTCAGTAAAAAACTTCAGTTTGTATTGTGCTGAAGTTCTTACAACCATTACTAAAAAACTTCAGCTTGTCTTGTGCTGAAGGTTTTTCAAAAAGCTTTTTCTGATAAACTATTGAATACAGGAGAAAACTTCAGCATATAGAGAGAGCTGGAGTTTTTACAAATGAACTGATTAACTTCAGCTTCTTGTGCTGAGTTTTAAAAAAATCTCATGACAAAACTATAGAATTAAGGATAAAACTTCAACATATGAGGTGCTAAAGATTTTACAAATGAACTAATTGACTTCAGCATCTTGTGCTAAAGTTTTTCATAAAGCTGTATTTTTTTTAACTTAGTTCAGCATTTTGTGCTGAAGTTTTTCATAAAGTTCATGACGAGTAAACTATAGAATCCAGGGATAAAAACTTCAGCACAATGGTAGCTGAAGTATTTAAAAATGAATTAATTTACTTCAGCATCTTGTGATGAAGTTTTTCATAAAGCTCATGACGACTAAACTATCGAATCCAGGTATTAAAACTTCAGCACAGTGGTTGCTGAAGTATTAAAAATGAACTAATTTACTTCAGCATCTTGTGCTGAAGTTTTTCATAAATCTCATGAAGACTAAACTATAAAATCCACTAATAAAAACTTCAGCACATTATGTGCTGAAGTCTTTACAAATGAACTAACTTAGTTCAGCATCTTGTGCTGAAGTTTTTCATAAATCTCATGAAGACTAAACTATAAAATCCACTAATAAAAACTTCAGCACATTATGTGCTGAAGTCTTTACAAATGAACTAACTTAGTTCAGCATCTTGTGCTGAAGTTTTTCATAAATCTCATGAAGACTAAACTATAAAATCCACTAATAAAAACTTCAGCACATTATGTGCTGAAGTCTTTACAAATGAACTAACTTAGTTCAGCATCTTGTGCTGAAGTTTTTCATAAATCTCATGAAGACTAAACTATAAAATCCACTAATAAAAACTTCAGCACATTATGTGCTGAAGTCTTTACAAATGAACTAACTTAGTTCAGCATCTTGTGCTGAAGTTTTTCATAAAACTCATGAAGACTAAACTATAGAATTCAGTGATAAAAACTTCAGCACATTACGTGCTGAAGTGTTTACAAATGAACTGATTTACTTCAGCACAAAATGCTGAAGTTTTTCATAAATCTCATGACGACTAAACTTCAGCATATTTTTTTAAATTGATACTTATCTTTTTAGCATTTACTAGCTAGTTTTTTATCACCTACTTATCTTTTTACATTGAATTTCTCTGAACGTAAAATAGTAAAACAGACCTGAAAAGTTACTTTTACATTTATTGATAACAAATTGATTAGGTTCACTCTTTTACAAATGAACTGATTAACTTCAGCTTCTTATGCTGAAGTTTTAAAAAAAGCTCATGACAAAACTATAGAATTAAGGACAAAACTTCAGCATATAAGGTGCTGGAGATTTTACAAATGAACTATTGACTTCAGCATCTTGTGCTGAAGTTTTTCATAAAGCTGTATTTTTTTAACTTGATACTTATATTTTTTACATTTACTAGTTTCACCTACCACCTACTTATCTTATAACATTCAATTTCTCTGAACGTAAACATTAAACAGACCTGAAATTTTACTTTTGCATTTATAGATATTAAATTGATTAGGTGCACTCTTTGGCTATATAAACTATCGAATCCAAGGATAAAAACTTCAGCACAATTGTAATGAAGGAGACGTCCTGAAATTTCATGTGTGAAGGAGACTTGCCACAGATTGTGGTGCATGAAAAACTCGAGTTCTGGGATATTTGTGATGCACCACAAACTGTGGCCAGTCTCCTTCACACATGAAATTTCTGGATGTCTCCTTCATTATCTTTGCTTTCACAACCTGTTACTGTTGCCCTGCTGTAGCAAGTAGTAATATAGTGGCCGCAGTTATGGATCATAGTTTACTAAAAAATGTTAATCCTTATGATGAGAGTACCACCTCACTTGTCAACCGGTATCTTTCTATGCCAAGGACAACGATAGCAACGACAGTCGTTTGCTAGTGCTTCCAACTATGTGGGTGCTATCATTGCCCTTGTATTAGAAAGATACCGGTTGACAAGTGAGGTGATACTCTCATCATAAGGATTAATATTTTTTAGTAAACTATGATCCACAGCTGCGGCCACTGTATTACTACTTGCTACGGCAGGGGCAACAATAACAGGTTGTGAAAGCAAAGATAATGAAGACGTCCTGAAATTTCATGTGTGAAGGAGACTTGCCACAGATTGTGGTGCATGACAAACTCGAGTTCTGGGATATTTGTGATGCACCACAAACTGTGGCCAGTCTCCTTCACACATGAAATTTCTGGACGTCTTCTTCATTATCTTTGCTTCCCACAAATTTCTAGATGCACACCATTTAAGCATGTCTTTGTGATCATGGAAAGTGGAAACAAGATAGAAATTATGAAAGTCCAGAAGGGCAAGAAGGACATGACTATGGAGAATATAAACAGACTTTGTATGAATTTCTTTGAATAGAGAATAACTTGTAAATGAAAAACATTTTTTTTCAAGGATGTAAGTGACAACGAAATTTGGATTTTGTGAATATACATTAATTTGTGTGAATTATGTGTTCTCTGTCTTTTAAATTTTTCTTCTATTCGGATTATCAAATTAGANAAGTGTTTACAAATGAACTAATTTATTTCAACATAAAATGCTGAAGTTTTTCATAAAGATCATGATGACTAAACTATAGAATACAGTTCCGTACCTAGGGTGCTGGAGTATTTACAAATGAACTAATTTACTTCAGTATCTTGTTCTGAAGTTTTTCATAAAGCTCATGACGACTAGACTATCAAATCCAGGTACTAAAACTTCAACACAATTGTAGCTGAAGTATTTAAAAATGAACTAATTTACTTCAGCATCTTGTGCTGAAGTTTTTCATAAAGCTCATGACGACTAGACTATCAAATCCAGGTACTAAAACTTCAACACAATTGTAGCTGAAGTATTTAAAAATGAACTAATTTACTTCAGCATCTTGTGCTGAAGTTTTTCATAAATCTCATGACGACTAAACTATAGAATACAGTTCAGCACCTAGGATGCTGAAGTATTTACAAATGAACTAATTTACTTCAGTATCTTGTGCTGAAGTTTTTCATAAAGCTCATGACGACTAAACTATAGTATCTAGTAATAAAAACTTCAGCACGTAAGGTGCTGACGTGTTTAAAGATGAACTAACTTAGTCACCATCTTGTGCTGAAGTTTTTTATAACGCTCATGACGACTAAACTATAGAATCCAGTGATAAAAACTTCAGCACATTACGTGCTGAAGTATTTACAAATGAACTAATTTACTTCAGCATAAAATGCTGAAGTTTTTCATAAAGCTCATGACGACTAAACTTCAGCATATTTTTTTAAATTGATACTTATCTTTTTAGCATTTACTAGCTAGTTTTTTATCACCTACTTATCTTACATTTACATTTATTGTCTGAAAATTTATGAGGCTGAAGTTATTTTATTACTGTACAAAAACTGTGGATAGGCTGAAGTAACATTTACCACTTACTTGTTTGACCACCTACTTATTTTTTTACATTGAATTTCTCTGAACGTAAAACAGTAAAACAGACCTGAAAAGTTACTTTTACATTTATTGATAATAAATTGATTAGGTGCACTCTTTGGCTATTTTAATAATCTCTTCACTTGAAAACTTTCATAGTTATCCTTAGACTTCTATCATATTTCTTTAAATTTATATTCATCCTTAGTCTTTCATCTTTTTTGGAAGAAAGAATGCATGTTGCAAGTGGAAGTAGGAAGCTTTAAATGGAAGAAATTTTGCAGAAGTGGGATAGTTTGAAGTCTGATTGGAACAATAACGTACAAATGTGTAACCTTATGCAAAAGTGGGATCAAATAAAGGCTGATTGGGAAAGAATCAGATCAAACTTTATTATCGATGAATCATTCCAGCACAGGATTAACCTCGAACGTAGTTGTCAAGGTTATCCAAGCTCATTTGAGAAGGTTGTCCAGCAGAAGAAAAGAATGTGTCATGTCTTATATTTTCTAGTCATGAAGATATTCATTCCCCTAGGAGATATTCGAACCTTAGATGAATCTCCATCAATAACACCTACTCCTCTTCATTCCCCTATGTCTCATGTCTATAATTTTCTAGTCATGTCTGATGTACAAACCCCCACATTTTACATCAGAATGACATATCTTGGTTTCTACCACAAACAACAAAAGCTTCCATCTTGTGAAGTAATAGTTGGTACTGGGAGTGATCAAAATATGTACGGCCATAGTAAAGTTTTGTCAGAAACAACATTTGTGTAGAAAAAAAAGGGATATAGCTTTTCTGGTAAACTAGAATATAACTCCAGGGCGAAATAGACGATCCTCCTTGTTGTTGTTGTTGTTGTTGTTGTGGTGGTGGTGGTGGTTGTTGTTGTTGTTGTTGTTGTTGTAGTTGTTGTTGTTGTTGTTGTTGATGATTGTAATTGGTAGTGAAAATAAAATGAATTGTGTGAATAATGTGATCTCTGTCTTTTAAATTTTTCTTGTATTTGCATTATCAAATACGTTTGTCTATTTTGTCTTAGGTAAACAATATGCTAAAGTTTTTTCAAATGAACTAATTGACTATAGAATCCAGGGACAAAAAGTGCAGCATAGGATATTAAAAACTATCGATCCAGGGATAACAACTTCAGGACAGTAGTTGCTGAAGTATTAAAAAATAAACTAATTTACTTCAGCATCTTGTGCTGAAGTTTTTCATAAAGCTCATGAAGACTAAACTATAGAATCCAGTGATAAAAACTTCAGCACATTATGTGCTGAAGTCTTTACAAATGAACTAATTTACTTCAGCATTTTTCATAAAAGCTCATGACGACTAAACTTCAGCATTTTTTTTAAAATTGATACTCATCTTTTTCGCATTTACTAGCCACTTTTTGTCTTTTATCATCTACTTATCTTACATTTACATTTATTGCCTGAAAATTTATGAGGCTGAAGTTAAGTTTTGTAAAATTTATATTCATCCTTAGTCTTTTATCTTTTTTTGAAGAAATAATGCCTGGTGCAAGCGGAATAGGAAGATTTCAATGGAAGAAATTATGCAGAAGTGGTTTGTACTTCCGCAATATATAAAAGAGTGCAAGAGTCTTTTTTTTATTTGTACGAAAACAATCACATTTAAAATATATCATACAAAAATGAAAGTCTAAATTCTGCCAAGAATTATTGAACGTTGGAGTATTTTTCAGCGTGTTTCTTCGAATATGGATGAGGTGCTGGAGAAGATAAGCAAGTTGTTCTATTATGCCCAATTTGTTTACATCGACTGCATTTGGTAGACTTCCATGGTACTGATTCAGTCGCTGGCATATGCCTCTTCTTTTGTCTCCTTCCTTGTAAAATCTCCACATCGGGAGGTTTTGTGATCTCAAATTGTACATTTGGTAGAATATCCCATGATTTTTGATCTCCACAGTATTCACATGTCCTTCATATGTTTTGAACCATGTTTCCTTTGAATACCAATTTGAGCAGTAATCAGATTTTTGCAAATATCTCTTATTAATAGCAGCAATTGCATGTGGACAGGGCAATTCATCAAGTTGAAATTCCAAGCAGTCACAAGTTCTCCTTTTTAAGTCCACAATGAATTCGATTCCTTCACTATTTATTCTAAACAACATTGAATCAAGGTTGAACACCTAAGAAGGAATAGAAAATATTAGTGTATTATTGATTCAAAAAGAAAAAGTATGAAGTTTTTTATATGTAAGCAGTAAATCACTGCAGCAGATATAAAAAGCAGAAGTAATTATGCTGAAATTTTTCAAAAAGATCATGACTACATAACTATAGAATTCAGGACAAAACTTCAACACATGGTGTGCTGAAGTTTTTACAAGTGAGCGAATTAACTTCAGCATCTTCTGCTAAATTTTTTCATAAAGCTCATAACTTCAGCATGATGGGTGCTGAAGTTTTTACAAAAAACTCATGACGACAAAACTATAGAATCTAGGGAGAAAACTTCAGCTAGTATGAAGTTTTTTATATGTAAGCAATAAATCACTGTACCAGATATAAAAAGCAGAAGTGATTATGCTATAGAGAAAATATGCTGAAAGTAAATCCTGAAGTTAATAAATATACTCACAATAATTTTGCAAGTCAAGTCCATCTTCTTAGTCATCTCTTCTTCCACCCATATTGATACTTTGTAAAAAGTTTTATTTGCTTTTTTCCTCCGTTCGTAAAATCACTCTCCCAACTTTTCTTGGATGTAATCTAACATTCTTAAAATAGGCATTTCTCTCGCTTTTAGTAACACGGAATTCATTGATTCTACAATGTTTGTTGTCAGCATATCATAACGTCGCCGTGGGAACCACGATCGAGCCCATCTTTCTGGAGGCTCTTCCATTATCTAATTGTATATTTTCTTGTGAATACTTTTGAGTTGGGACATTAACTTATTAATATCTTCACGTTTGTATGACCTTGCAGCGCTTTGAAAAAGATTTATTACCATGGCTTTTGCATGTCTTTGCTTTAAATTTTTCTCAAAGTGATAGAGGCAGATACCATGGTGAGCTTCAGGATAAACTTTTCTAATCCCATTTGCAATCGACTGGTTTCTATCTGACAAGAAAACCAGTTCATGACGGACTTGAATTGCTTTTCTCATTTCTCCAAAGAATCAAATGTATGCCTCTTTGTTTTCTGATTCTGCTACACCAAAAGATAGAGGAAATATTTGATTGTTTGCATCCTTTGATACAGCAACAAATAGAACGCCACGATATTTTGACTTTAAAAACGTTGCATCTACTGCAATAACAGGTCTACAGTAGGACCAACCAGCTATTGATGCTGCAGGACAAAGAACATGTAACAAAACTTGTACAGTGAAACACAAAAAAAATAAATCATAAGGTGTGAAGTTTAACTTCAGGCTGATGGTTGGTATTTATTTTCCTTATCGATTCTGCTCATCTCTTTTTATGCTTGTGTACGTTCCTAGGTTTCTATGCACCATCATGTGTAGGTATGAAGGAAGAATCTGGTAGTTCTCTTCCGGTGTTCCCCTTATGCAAGCAATAGCTTTTTGAATAGCACGCCATGCCTTGTGATATCCAATGTCAATTCCAAATTTCTTTTTCATTTCATTTTCTACAAAGGCTGGTGTAACCTCTATCTTTTTGTCTCGAACATGTTCTAAAATTTGATCACTTATAAAATTTGATGTAGCATGCTTCTGATCTGATTTTCTTGCATCAACTGAGCATTCATGGTTGTTATGATATTTTATCACCCTGAAAAGTGTGGAATTTTTTATTTTGGTAGCACGCACAATCCAACCACATTGCTCCTCAATACATTTCAGCTCATATCTCTTTGAACATGATCTAACAACTGTGAATTCAACCTTTTGGGTTATCTCCAAGCTGTAGAAAAATTTAGTCATATTTTCCTTGTTCTCAAAAATTGATCCTACTCTTACTTCCTCAGGCAGTGCATCATGCCTAAGTATTTTACATGGTGGAGATTCTTTCAGCTTTCCCCTCACTCTTTTTCTTGATTTCTTAGGGGCACTAGAAATTTCAGCAATTTCATCAATTGTATCTGATGTTACCGGTATTAATTCCATATTTTCTTCATCTTCGTTGTTGCTTATCATTGCAGAAGGTAGCAAAAAATTTTGTTGGATTGTGTGTTGGTTGTCAATTTATATTATTAGCTTCCCTTCTTCTTCTTGCTCATTTACAAACTGGTATGAATTTATTGGAGGAGGGGGTGATTGTTGTAGCATTCTATATTCTGAAGCAGATGTAATGTTAGAAAGTTGTTGCTCGTTGTCTACTACCACTATTGGCTGCCCTAGATCATGTTGATAATCACCAAATTGTTCTGAAGCTGATATACTGTCAAGAGATTGGTTGAATGTTGCAGAACGTTGTATTTTTTCGAGGACAAAATGACAATTCTTGTAGACTGAATCAGTTGTGAGCAAATGTATACAAGTACTGAGTTCTTCATATGAAGTTATAAGAATACATTTTCTTGTATTTAGTTTGATATCAAACCATATCTTTACGGAATATCTGCTTGAATCAATATTTGTAACTTCACTAACTTTTTTCAGGAAAGAATTGAATGATACTTGTTTATTAATAAGAACAAGCTTTGTATCATGATCCAAGAATTTGAAGTCAGTAGTCCACCTCCTATTGAAATTAAGTACAACGCAAACTGAACTCATCTTAGAGAAGCATGTTTAGTGTCAAGTATTAGGATAAGAATTTAATTATGAAAAAAAGCTGAAGTTTGAGCAAATGTACAATAGAACAAAGCTCATGACAAAGCTGATTAATATAGGACAAAAGTTAAGCACAAACTATATTTAACTTGAGCATGCAGGAGAAAATTACATAGCACATGAGAAAAACTTCAGCACATTCAGTGATGAAGTATTAGAAAATGAATTAAAAAACTTCAGCATATTTGTGCTGAGGTTTTTGGAAAAGGTCATGACAAATCTATTTTATCCAGGAGAAAAACTTCAGCACATTCAGTGCTGAAGTAATAGAAAATGAATTAAAAAACTTCAGCATATTTGTGCTGAGGTTTTTGGAAAAGGTCATGACAAAACTATTGTATCCAGGAGAAAAACTTCAGCACATTCAGTGCTGAAGTATTAGAAAATGAACTAAAAAACTTCAGCATATTTGTGCTGAGGTTTTTGGAAAAGGTCATGACAAAACTATTGTATCCAGGAGAAAAACTTCAGCACATTCAGTGCTGAAGTATTAGAAAATGAACTAAAAAACTTCAGCATATTTGTGCTGAGATTTTTGGAAAAAGTCATGACAAAACTATTGTATCCAGGAGAAAACTTCAGCATCTGCGGAACTGAAGTATTAGCAAATGAACTAAAAACTTCAGCATATTGTGCTGAGGTTTTTGGAAAAGGTCATGACAAAACTATTGTATTCAGGAGACAACTTCAGCATTCGAAGAGCTGAAGTATTAGCAAATGATCTAAAAAACTTCAGCACAAGATGCTTAAGTTTCTCTTTGAATGTTTTTCTGTGCTTTTTTTAATATTATTTTTCTATAAAGTCAAAAAATACCTTAATTAAAGAAAAAGTTTTTGAAAAAACTCATCAAAAAACTATAGAACACAGTACATAACTTAAGCATATTATTAGTGCTGAAGTTTAGCCAAAAAAATAAATTGTTTAGCAAATAAAGCAAAAAATTTACCTTGTTTAGCAAATAAACCAAAAACATTAGCAAAAATTACAGCATGTTATGCAGTCCAAAACTACAGCATCTCAGGTATCATGAACATCAATCAGATTCGAAAACTCACAATTTGAATTTTTGAATTTGAGTCTGGTTCAAATTTCTGGTTTGGGAGAGGAGATCTGAGAAGAGACGGGGTGATGGAGGATATCGGTGAAGTGTTTTGTGCGTGATTCAAATTTTTATATGAATTTGAATGTTTTATATGAGAAGAGACGGAGTGTTTTGTGCGTGATTTTTATATGTTTTGTCAGGGGTAGAATGATCATATTAGTGCGGATTTTTTGTCAGCTGGCTACCAAATTAATAATTTTTAAAAATAAGGTATAGGTTAAAAGGTGGCTGCTATGTAGGGTATGGCTGCAAATCGCCCTACAAATTGTAAACACACTGTATATGTTTGTTGTCTAGAGTAATTTGCTTCCGAGTTCCGACTAGTTAGTTTAGGTTATCTAAATTATTTGCTTCAATTTAGCTAATTTTGTATTCATTCCTAGAAATCTCTGTGTCCAACTTGGTTCATCTTCCAATCTCCGAGCAATATATCAGAATCGGCATTTGTCTTCGTACTTTTTTCCCCTTCAAAATATTTATATATTATCTTTGGTAACTTGAGAGTTGCACAGTTTTTGTAATCTCAATGCAATAAAATAGTAAGTCAGGAGAAAATTTCAACTATGAAAAATAATTCGTTGCATTGTGGCTCTAGTATATTTTGACGCTCTTTAGTGCAGTCCGGTGCACTAAGCTACCGTTATGCGCGGATCCGGGGAAGGGTCGGACCACAAGGGTCTATCGTACGCAGTCTTACCCTGCATTTCTGCAAGAACTGTTTTCACAGCTCGAACCCGTTACCTCCTGGTCACATGACAACAACTTTACCGGTTACTGCATGACTCCCCTACATTTTGACGCTCTTTGCTTACTTAAAAAAATGTTTCCCAAAAATCAGCAATTGACAACATAATTTTCTCAACAGAAAGCTTTTGTCCTTTCAACTCCATCTTCAAGATTAAACAGCTCGCAGGCAAAAGGCAACCACAACCAATTCATCAGTCCCAAGAGCACTCCTGCAATTTCTACAATACTTTCATCATTCATTGATTCATAATTTCCCAAGCAAACAAATAAATCAGGTTCCTTATCCATTCTTTCTGGGATAGTGAAGACATTTATACATTTTACAAGCACTTATTCTACTTCAACGCGGTCTTACAAGAAGTAACAGAGCATATACCAGCCATAAAGTTGGGGATGCAGCCCATCTTGATATTGTACTATTATCTACTATATCACATTTCCTTCAATGATTGGCCGTGAGGTTCAACGAGCAGCTTCATGTCACCACATTTCACTCGCTCATCAGATGAAATGCTTTTATCTCGTGAAGATCATCATCGAGCTATGATGGCTTAACTGCAACAGTTATTAGGAGCCAATTATCAAGTCCCATAGCAACATCTGCAACTATTATTATTTGGATTTTGGCAGACTTGGAACAATTCGTCGACGTGACAAAGAAAAGGCTTATTGTTGTTTGGCATTTCTGGAACAAAAGGCTTTGATCCTGCCAATGCCTTCCTCAAGAGCTGAAATTTCCACAGCAAAAGTTACTCTTACCCAATTCTTCAATCCAAGTGCTTCCCCTGCAATACGTTAATATTTATGAACATTTCCTGCCTGAAGTTCTACATCTTTAACGTTGTCAACAGTGATGCAACGAAAAAACTTACCAGGTAGAACTATTACAGATTCCTCTCTGGCAAGCTTGGTGCAGAATTCCGTATCATTGTCGATGCCTTCCAGAAGTGACATGTTTAGTTTTGCCTGATAGAGATGAGCAAAATAGACTATTCAGAATCTTTATCCAACTAAATACTGAAAAATACGTATATTTGGACTAGGGTGTTTATAACATACCATAAGAAACATGGATCCTTGTGGCTTGTATGGAGTAAAGCATGGAATCTCCGTTAGACCAGCATAGCAAATGTCTGCTGCTTTTCTAAGTAGGTTTATGGTATTAGAGTAGAAATCTTCAGGTGTTTCATCCAGAATACGAGTAATAGCACCCTCAAGAATGAAAAGGAACAAGGTTAGATACTTGAATTTAGTTTCATTTGTTCGAAAGATAATCTAAATAGCACAAAAATACTATATGAAAGATAATGTGCAGGATCCCCATTTCATTCCAATTCAGATTTAATGAATTTCTACTTTTAAACACACAGACAGTTCTACTAAAGATTTTAATGGAATCACAAGGAACCCTACGCACGATAACTCGGAAATATGGAAAAAAGTATTTGTCCATGAAAAGGACTTTGACTGATGTCAGACGTAATACAGAAGAGCTAAGCATGTTATAATTTGGACAATGATGCAATAATCAATCATCAGTTACTGATCATCCCAAGTAGCCGACACTATGCATTCCTATTCAATACAAAAACTTTGGCCAGGTATCATCATGACAAGCATGTTTCGACAAACTTGAATAAAGGATGCTTTTATCACATTTGTAGATCATGCATCTTGTTATCAACTTATCAAAAAAAAAATGTAACCAGACTAGTTTGCAGCTCCGAGTAGAACTTTAACAGCATAAAAATGCAACCAGACTAGTTTTCCATGCTTTTAAGGCGATGACATTTTGCTTGGTCTAACATTTCACATAGTTGCACACTATATCAAACCTTTCGAAATAAATCCCAGTATAATATACCATAGTGAGTGTAGAAGGGTCAGCAGAGATTTCAAGGCAGCTTTTGATGGACTCCACAACCTGAGATCAGAAGAAGAAATTTAAGATTCTTATTTGACTTATTTCTGCATGTGTGGAATGTAATATAACACCCTTACGAGCAAGTAGAATTGCTACTAATGAGGCCAAGTGTAAGTTGATTTATCATTTATGCAAGCCTTTATGTGGTTTAGGGCGTAAACGATATGTATGACTGGAAAATCAATCTTTGTTATTTTGTCCCTTATTCATATTTTCCCTCAACAAAAGAAAGAAAAATGTAAAACTTATTTTCTCCCATCAGAATTTCCTTGTGTTTTTCGCTTTAGACAGAGAGAGGGGGAGAGAGAGGGAGAGAGAGAGAGAGAGAGAGAGAGAGAGAGAACCCCATGTTTTTGAAGGATGCCATTGCGATCACACATCACGATCCAACCAACTCGCCAACCAGGAACCATCCATCTCTTTGATATGGAGCCAATGGTCAGAATAGGTACAATTTCTCCAAAGACTCCCATCGGCACAAATGAATTACTACCGAAAACTAGATGACCATAGGCTTCATCTGATATTACTAGCATTCCAAGCCTTTTTGCAGCTTCTGCAATCTGTTACTCCCATTTAAGAAACCAACAATTAATGAGCAAACCTCATTCAACGCTTTAAACAAAGTAGGCACAATCTAATGCAACAAAGAAATGACCTTTTTTAAATGTTCACGCTTGTACACATTCCCACACGGATTACCAGGGTTTATAACAACCATGGCAACCGTACGATCATCAGCTAGAGCTTCAAGCCCATTGATGTCGACCTCCCAATCCTGCTCAGAGAGAAGATCATAGTACCGCACTTCGAGACGGCTAAATGTGGAAAGAGCTTCATATGTTGGATACCCTGGTCTAGGAAGCAAAATATTAGCACCAGGTACAGCAAGAGCTGTAATTAGGACTTCTATTGCTTGCTTAGCCCCAGCTGTGACATGAACATCATACGGTGACAATTCATATGGATAATCACGAGACAGAAATTCCGCAATTGACCTGGTAAATATTTGAAACATCAACATTACTAAGACTAGTTCTTGGCCTTCTGCAGAACAATTACATTTTGAAAAAGAACTCAAGTTCTATCTATTGACGTGGGGAATCTTAGTAACTCAGTTGCTTTGGTACATGAACTTTCACCTTGTTGGTGAGGGTTCGATTTCCCATCTTGTATTATTCCTTTTCCCAATTTCCCACCCCTACCTCCATTGTAATTAAAAAAAATTCTACTAAAGTTGTAACAAGATCAGGCCATCTGTAAGATAATTATAAGTAAATCTCTGTGATGAGTATTAAATAGTAACTTCCGCGAAAGTTATTTCAGTAGAGCGATGGCCCGAGGTAGAGCACTTAATGGATTAGGGTGGCCTCATTTCGCCTTACCAACCCAGGGAAGCTCCGAATACAGGCCTAGATCGTTTGTACATACAAACTTTTTGGGTGCTAAGATTTAAAGGAGTCAGAGGCTGTTACCCCGTGGCCAACTCGAAGGGGCTGAAGTTCGACACATTGTTAAGTTATAGCGGAACTAAGCAACATCCAACAGCGTAAGTGCTTCTGGGGTAAAAATGACAACTATGATGCTATAAGGGGTAAAAAAAATCTTTGGACTGTCTGTTAAAAGGGTAGCCTGATACACTAAGCTCTCGCTATGACTGGATACGCTATTTTATTTTCACGGTTCAAACTCCCGGTGGCATGACAACAACTTTACCTTTACATTGTCCGTTTATATAACTTAAATCTATCCCAAGGTCAGAACTATAACTAAAATAAACTCCCAAAAGAAGAACAATTGAAGATAAAGTTAGGAGAAAGAAAAGGGAGAAATCTGAGGAGAGTTTTAGAGTTACCTCCTGGCTTGAAGAATAGTAGAGTTTGGGGCATATCCATTGTATTTACCAGATTGGAGCGCATCAACAAGAGCATCCTCTGATACCTTAGTTGTTCGAAAACTTGGAAAACCACTGGGATCGCCATGGCTAAGAGGGATTACAGTTCTTGAATCACTTTTATTGATGTTTTCATTTAAAGTGTTGAGATAACTTCTAATAGTGCAAGCTGATGCTTTCATTGCATCTTCTTTTCCTTGAAAATTCCACCTCGAGTTTGAGAGAAGTTCCATTTCCACCTACTCTTCGGTTTTGAGATATAGCCTGAAGATATATTTGTGACCAAAGTCAAAGCAATCGTTCGTTAACTCCTAACTACTGAACTGAACTGTGAGTCAGTGTTACTCACTGATTAGGTAAGCGCGTGTCCTTCACTTTGACAACCCAAGTGCCCACAAACTGACATTATTATTAGATTAGAAACAGAATTTCACCAACTTTTTCGACGCATATTTGATAAAAACTTAGTGGGCGTTTGAACATAAGAATTGTAAAATTTTAAAACATGGTGAAAAAACTTTTCAAGTAAAAAGGGTATTTGAAATTTAAAGTTGTGTTTGGACATGAATATAATTTTGTTTATTTTTGAAATTTTGTGTGTGATTTGAATGAAAATTTTGAAAAATAACTTTTTGGAGCTTTTCAAATTTTCGAAAATTTTCAAAATGCATCTTCAAGTGAAAATTGAAAATTTTATGAACAAACGCTCATTTAAAAAAAGTAAAACTCTTAAGTTGCACGGGATATTTATAAAATGGACAATATGTCACTAAATCAAAAATTAAATGACAAGTGTGTATATCGAAAAACATATACTTTATCCGTTTCAATTTAGATGACAGATTTTACTTATTAGTCCGTTTAAAAAAGAATGATATATTTTTATATTTAGAAACAATTTAACTTGAAAATTTTCATTCTACCCACTTTAGTAAAAATTAAACGGCGCTCCCTATTTGGTCGCCTCCATTTAACCTATACTCATTTTTTAAAAACTTTTAACTTGTACCCACTTTTTAAATAACTTCAGCCCCCTTTATCCTCCTCCTTATCCTCCTTCGTTTTCTTCTTCTTCTTTTTCTTCTTCTCCTTCTTCTTCTTCTTCTTCTTCTTCTTCTTCTTCTTCTTCTTCCTTATGCTGCTATTGGTGCTGCTATGGAACTTCAGTTCATGAGATAATTACCATAAATATGTTTATCAGATTATTTAAAAATAAATTATAAATAATTACGTAAGTTAGTAGACAATAATTTATGAACATTTCCAGGTACGTAAGTTAGTAGACAATGATAATTCTGTTCTTTTCACGTTTATTGTTTCTAAAATTTATGATTTAGATACTGTTGGCAATCTGATTTATGATAATTTATGATTTATTTATCTAGTATGTTAGAAAGCTTTTTCAAAAACTTCAGCTTATATAGTGCTGAAGTTTTTACAAATGAACTAAATAACTTTAGTTCTAGAGCTGAATTTCGCCAGTTATAAAACAAAAACTTCAGCTCTAGAGCTGAAGTTCGCCAGTTACAAATCAAAAACTTACAAAACAAAAACTTCAGCTCTAGAGCTGAAGTTCGCCAGTTACAAAAACAAAAACTTCAGCTCTAGAGCTGAAGTTCGCCAGTTACAAAAATAAAAACTTCAGCTCTAGAGCTGAAGTTCGCCAGTTACAGAACAAAAGCTTCAGCTCTAGAACTGAAGTTCGCCAGTTACAAAAATAAAAACTTCAGCACACTTGGTTCAGCGCACTTGCTACTTCAGGCCCGTCTACTAGAATGCTGAAGTTTTGCGTGATTGCCTTTGCTACTTCAGCCCCGTATGCTGAAGTTATGCGAAAAAGCGGGTACACTTATAATCTTTTTTGCAAAGCGGGCACAAGTTAAAACGTGACATAAAAAGCGGGTATAGATGCAAATGTTCCCCCACTTTACCAAAAACTTTCATAGCTACACAAATATTATGGGCCCACTAAGCTTTTGCTCCTTCAGCTTTAGCACCACATGTCTGAGAAGTTTTTCTTTTTTTTTAAAAGCAAAACTAGATCATCTAAATTGAAACGGAGGAAGTTGTATTGATTTTGCAATCATTAATTTAGTAGGCGTTTGGACATACGAATTGTAAAATTCCAAAAAAAGGTAAAAAGAAATTTCAAGTGAAAATGGTATTTGAAATTTAGAGTTGTTTCGGTTGTTTTTGAAGTTTTGTGAGTGACTTGAATGAAAATTTTGGAAAACAGTTTTTTGGAGTTTTTCAAATTTTCAAAATGCATATTCAAGTGAAAATTGAAAATATTATAAACAAATGCTGATTTCGGAAGAAAGTAAAATTTTTTTGAAAAAAGGAAAAGCGAATTTATGTCCAAACGGACTCTTAATAAACACATTAAATATGAGTAGTTTCTGTTACGTGTCAATAGATTACACAGGGACAAATCCAGCAGGCTTCAAGCTCAGCTCTTAACTAGAATCAGGAATCAAGGTGGCTCGAACTCAATATAGTATGTGACAGGGTAAGTCCAACCAGACTTACATTTAATATACTCCATTCGGTTCATAATAAGTGATTAATTTATTTTTATTTTGATTTAAAATAAATATTTATTTATATTATCAAAAAAAATTTTAATTTATTTTTATATAATTGTCCTAATGTATATATTCCTAAAAATTTTTCTTACTCCTCACATTAAATATTTAATTAAGGGTAGTTTAGTCATACTAGGTATTTTTGTATAGAATTTAATATTTTCTTAATGGACGGGCCAAAAGCAAATTGGTCACTTATTGTGGACCGGAGGGAGTAGTATTTTAAGACATTAAAATTAAAAATTAGTGGAAAGAATAAACTAGAAAAGAATTCATCTGGATGTATTGTTGTATAATCGCATATAACAATTCAATTATTTGGAAATATACATGACAATAAACTGAATTTTAAAATTGTACTAGGACGGAGCAAAAATACATATAAAAAATAACTAAATTGTCATCTGAAAAACTAAGTATGTACTATCTGACTTTCTGCAAATTCTAAATTGTAAACAGGTTGCCTTCTCCAGTTCCCTAGCAAAGGAGAAAAGGGAAGGGATTAGAGGGGAAGGGTGTAATATATTCATTAGCTTTAGTTCTTCTTTGGCCTATTAAATTATAAGTCGATCCTTGTTATACTATAAGCCTGAACCTAAATCTATATTTATTGTAATGTCACATGATTTACACGTGACTTATTGAACTTGTTAGTTGAGCTGTTAAGCTGATTAAATGTTAGGCAATTATAGTTGTTAATATAAGTTAAAGGGTAGATTAGTCTCTTCATGTTTTACTAGTTGTGATGACCCAAAAATGTCATCTTTAGTTTAAACAATTATTGATATGAATGACGTTTCTTTTTTAGTAACATATCGCTTATGAAGTCACTGTTATTATTATTTTCATGTGGTGTTACGTTGATTGGATTGTGTATGTGTTGTTAGGATTGGTTTCTGGGATTCTTCTGACAGGTGGATAGGCCTAGTTACAAGGAAACTCTGGCGAAATTTTCGGAAAATTTGGGAGTTAGTCAAAATTTGGGAGTTAGAGATGTGTGAGAAAAGAGATAAGTCATGCTAAGTGTTTGGGGGTCGACTCTACTCCTTATCCGAGGACTATTAGCATGATGGATACGAATAGGATACGGTAGTAAGTGTAAGAGGCATATTATAAGTGATTTGAGGTCTAAGTAGAGGCCTAGGTTTAAGCCAAGTTGAAAAATCACATGATGGACTAAAATTTCAAATGTGTACGCACAAGACCTTACTTTGGACGAGCATATCTACATATATATGAGGATTTACGTGACGGAAAACCTATCAGATTAAAGCTCTTCGAGTCTAGTTTCCAATGCATCAAACTGTTTGTCATTTGGAGGTATATACTGAAAGTTATGACCATTTTACTGGACTGTGTCATAGCACGCCCAGTAGCGCGACCGCGCTAATTTGATATGTTTCTGCCTTGTGAGCGCGGCCGAAGCGCGGCTGTAGTGTGGCCGCGCTAGTAAACGACCTATAATACCCCTGGACAGTGTATAAACCGACTTTCTCCCATTTTTAGTCATTCAAGCTCGGATTTTTGGCGATTTCAAAGGGATTTTTCACGATTTCGACTTGGGTAAGTGTCCTATATCCGAAAATGATTACATTTCATAAATCTATGTCAAGATTCATCATTTATTTTGGATTTGGATGAAAGAAATTGGGGTTTTTGTAAATCTTTCCAAAAATAAAAAGTTAGGATTTGAAGGTCCATTTGACATCAGAATTCGATAATTTTTGTATGGTTGGACTCGTATGAGAATGAGTGTTCAAATTTTATAAGTTTTTGCGGGATTCGAAATATGGGTCCCACTGCTGAATATTAAAATGAATTTCAGATTTTTATCCGAAAAATTAGTAAATTCTTATGGAATTCATTCCTACTATCCGTGTTGAGTATTTCGAATTGTTTGTGAATAGATTTGAAGCTTTTGGAGGCAAACTCAAAAGGAAAAGCTATGGTCGAGTAATTGATTGGAATTTGCAAAGCGAGGTAAGTGTTTGGCTTAACCTTAGCTTGAGGGAATAGGTGTTGTGTCCTATTTTCTATGTGTAAGTATCATGTTCGACATATATGTGAAGTGATGAGTACCTATACGTTGGTGTCAAGCATGGCCGTGAGTCGAATATTGTGATTTATGTGTTTTTTCGTAAGTAATATTTGAGTTTCACGTTGTAGTTATCTATGTTGGTGGAAATTCCTTGATGTTGAATAAGTGTTGAGTATTATTTTCAGTTGAAGATTTTTATGTGAAGTTATGTACTAAGTGAGATTGGATATAGTTGTTTTCCCTTGCCGGGATGGTATTAGTTCCACCGTGGACTCCCTTGCCGGGAAGTTATGATTTTATTTCTGTTTACTCCGTTATTATTCCTTTTTGGATTGCTATCATTTGATGTATTTGGGTGAGGAAGAGTGTAAAAGCACGAAGGGTGATGCCGTGCGTGAGATTGTGAGTGAATGTTAATGCACGAAGGGTGATGCCGTGCCGATATTGTGATTTTAAAAGCACGAAGGGTGATGCCGTGCCATGATATGAGAGATAATGCATGAAGGATAATGCCGTGCCATGATATTGTGAGGTAAAAGCACATATTGATTCCGATGGTGAGGACGAGAGTAAAAGCACGAAGGGTGATACCGTGCACTTGTTTTTGTATTACTATTCGTCTGCTTAAATTGATATCTAGATCCTGTCTTACCTCATTATTTCCATTATTTGATATTTCCTCCCCTCAGCATATTCCCCTTTTCCTTTATGCTTAACTGCTTACTTCTCGTTGTATTATTTTTCTCCGTATGCTGTTAAACTGCACATGTTGACTTTGGTTGTCATATCTTAGCCTCATCACTACTTCGCCGAGGTTATGCTCGACACTTATTCAGTACATGGGGTCGGTTGTACTGATACTACACTCTGCACTTTTGTGCAGATCCTGGTGTAGGACCCTACGGACCATATATTGAGGTTGCTGCCTTCAGTCCAGTGGAGACCCCGAGGTAGTCCTGCAGGCGTCCGCAGGCCTTGGCATCCCTTCCTACTTCTTTTTTTTGGATTCTGTTCTAGCTATTTCAGAAGTAGATGTACTTATTTCATTCAGACCGTTACATGTATTATTCATAGACAGTCCGTGAGTTTGTGACTCCAAAATTCTGGGATTGGTTTTTGTGAAATTTCGTAAAGGCATTAAATTGAGTTTATATACCTTGCTTCATTTTCTATTTTTATTTATGTTAAGTGTTGTATTTCACGTATTATTAGATAATGATAAAGGAATAAGGTAAATTAGACATTCACGTTGGCTTGCCTAGCGGGTTCAAGGTTAGGCGCCATCATGGTCTCGACGGTGGGAAATTCGGGTCGTGACAAGTTGGTATCTGAGCACTAGGTTTCCTAGGTCTCACAAATTAACGGACAAGCTTAGTAGAGTCCGAGGGATCGGTATGGAGACGTCTGTGCTTACCCCCCATAGGCTGCAGAGTTTAGGAATAACTTCACATCTATTCTTCTCTGTCGTGCGAATTGAATTCTAAATGCTAACTGAATTTCTATTCTACTCTCTCGCAGATGGCGAGAAAACGTTCTTCTTCATCCACTTATCAGCAGCCCAAGTCTCTAGTTGCAGCTCCTACGAGAGGCCGAGGACGAGGCCGTGTTAGAGGCCGAGGCAGGGGCAGAGCTCAGCCCAGAGCAGCGGCCCCAGGGCGGAGCCTCAGGTAGAGTTTGCTGATGAGGTTCCAGCCCAGACAGTCCCAGTTGGGCCAGCTCAGGTTCCCGAGGGGTTCATTTCCACCCCAGTACTCCAGGATGCTCTGGTCCGTCTAATGGGCCTCATGTAGAGTGTCGCTCAGACAGGTTTGCTTCCTGCGACACCAGCCATCTCTCAGGCTGGGGGAAGAGCCTAGACTCCCGCTACTCGCACTCCAGAGCAATTGGCTCCTCAGTTTCAGACTCTAGTAGCTCAGCTAACTAGGGTAGTTCAGCCGGGTATTATGGCTCAGACCGGTGATGAAACAGCTATGTCTGCTGATGCGTTGTGGAGGTTGGACAGGTTCACCAAGATTTTCACTACTACTTATAGCGGTGCATCTTCAGAGGATCCCCAGGACTATTTAGATAGCTTCCATGAGGTTCTACGGAACATGGGGATAGTGGAGACCAATGGGGTCGACTTTGCTACCTTTCGTCTGCCAGGTCCCACCAAGACTTAGTGGAGAGATTATTGTTTGTCCAGACCAGTTGGATCACCAGCCTTGACTTGGGCCCAGTTCACTCAGCTATTTCTGGAGAAGTTTCTTCCTATCACTCAGATAAAGGATCTTCGGAGGCAGTTTGAGCGTCTCCAGCAGGGCTCTATGACCATTACTCAGTACGAGACCAGATATGTTACTTTGGACCGGCATGCTATTATGATACTTCCCACCGAGCGAGAGAGGGTGATGAGATTTATCGAGGGGCTAGCTCAGCCGATCAGATTGCAGATGGCCAAGGAGACAGGGAGTGAGATTTCTGTTCAGGATGCAGCCAATGTAGCCAAACGAGTTGAGATGGTTCTGTTTCAGGGGGGTGGTCAGGGGTCTGACAAGAGACCCCGTCATTTTGGCAGGTTTAGCGGCGCCTCATCTGGAGGCAAGGATTCTTTTGGTAGGGGCCATCCTCCTAGGCCTTTTCATTCGGCACTTCAGGTTTCTCGTAGTGCTCCAGGTGGCTGTGGTTCTCATATGCAATATTTTGATCAGTTGCCCTACAGTGCACCATCATCTACTATTAGTGCACCGTCGATTAAGGGTTTTCAGGGTGGTTACTCAGGTCGTCAGGGTCAGTTTCAGGGTCAGTAGCCTCAGCAGCTGAGGGCTTGTTATACTAGTGATCAGAGGCATATTGCTAGATTTTGCCCTCGAGCCTCGAGCAGTTCTCAGCACCAGGGTTCTCACGCTATGGTTCCAACACCAGGTGTTCCACCGCCTGCTCAGCCAGCTAGAGGTGGGGGTCGAGGTGTTAGAGGTGGAGGTCAGGCCGTTAGAGGTGGAGGCCAGGCTGCTAGAGGTAGAGGTCAGCCAGTATGAGGCCGTCCTAGGGATGTAGTTCAGACTGGTGGGGCCCAGCCCCGATGTTATGCTATTCCAGCCATACGTGAGGCTGAGGCCTCCGATGCAGTTATCACAGGCATGGTTTCAGTTTGCAGCAGGGATGCTTCAGTTTTATTTGATCGAGGGTCCACATATTCCTATGTGTCATCTTATTTTGCTCCTTATTTGGTTATGCCCTGTGATTCTCTGAGTACTCATGTATATGTGTCTACACTGGTGGGTGATTCTATTATAGTAGATCGTGTCTACCGTTCATGTGTAGTGGTTATTGGTGGTCTTGAGACTAGTGTAGATATTCTGTTCCTGGATATGGTAGCTTTTGATGTTATTTTGGGGATGGATTGGCTGTCACCTTATCATGCCATACTGGACTGTCATGCCAAGATCGTGACATTAGCATTACCGGGGTTTCCTCGACTGGAGTGAAGGGGGACTCCTGGTCATTCTTCCAGCAAGGTTATCTCATATATGAAGGCTCGACGCATGTGTAAGAAGGGGTGTTTGGCCTATTTGGATCATGTTCGTGATTCTAGTGCCGAGGTTCCTTCTATGGAGTCTGTGCCCATAGTCCGTGAGTTTCCAGAGGTGTTCCCTGCAGGCCTGCCAGGTATTCCACCCGACAGGGATATTGCCTTTTGCATTGATTTGGCTCCGGGCACTCAGCCCATTTCTATTCCGCCATATCGTATGGCCCCGCCAGAGTTGAAGGAGTTGAAAGAACAGTTGCAGGATTTGATTGATAAATGCTTCATTAAGCCTAGTGTCTCGCCTTGGGGTATGCCGATGTTGTTTGTTAAGAAGAAGGATGGGTCGATGAGGATGTGTATAGATTATCAACAATTGAACAAGGTTACCATCAAGAACAAGTATCCATTGCCGCGAATTGATGATTTGTATGATCAGCTTCAGGGTGTCAAGGTATTTTCGAAGATCGATTTGAGATATGGCTACCATCAGTTGAGGATTAGGGCATCCGATGTCCCTAAGACAACTTTTCGCACTCGTTATGGGCATTATGAGTTCTTAGTGATGTCATTCGGGTTGACAAATGCCCCAGCAGCTTTCACGGACTTGATGAACCGAGTGTTCAAGCCTTATCTGGATTCCTTCGTGATTGTCTTCATTGATGATATTCTGATTTATTCCCACAACGGGGAGGAGCACGAGTAGCACCTTCGAGTCATTCTTCGGACTTTGAAGGACAGTCAGTTGTATGCTAAGTTTTCTAAGTGTGAATTCTGGTTGAGCTTAGTTGCATTCTGGGTCACGTTGTATCAGTAGAGGGTATCCAGGTGGATTCCAAGAATATTTCAGCAGTCAAGGATTGGTCTAGACCCACGTCAGCTATAGAGATTCGGTGTTTCTTGGGCTTAGCATGTTAATATCGTCGGTTTGTGGAAGGCTTTTCATCTATTGCAGTCCCCATGACCAGGCTGACTCAGAAGGGTGCCCAGTTTAGGTGGTCAGATGAGTGTGAAGCGAGCTTTCAGAAGCTCAAGGCAGCCTTGACCACGGCACCGGTGTTGGTTTTTCCCATAAGTTCAGGGCCATATACTGTGTATTGTGATGCATCTCGGGTTGGACTTGGTGCAGTGTTGATGCAGGAAGGCAAGGTTATTGCATATGCTTCGCGTCAATTGAAGATCCATGAGAAGAATTATCCAGTTCATGATTTGGAGTTAGCATCCATTTTTCACGCGCTAAAGATTTGGAGGCATTATTTATATGGCGTGTTTTGTGTGTTCACGGATCACAAGAGTTTGCAATATTTGTTCAAGCAGAAGGAGTTGAATTTTAGGCAGAGGAGATGGTTGAAGCTGTTGAAAGACTATGATATCACCATCTTATATCATCCGGGGAAGGAAATGTGGTGGCCGATGCTTTGAGTAGGAAGTCATCCAGCATGGGTAGTCTTGCTTATATTCCTGTCCGAGAGAGACCACTTGCTTGGGATGTTCAGGCTTTAGCCAATCGGTTCATGA
Source organism: Nicotiana knightiana (assembly GCA_005239525.1). Lineage (NCBI taxonomy): Eukaryota > Viridiplantae > Streptophyta > Magnoliopsida > Solanales > Solanaceae > Nicotiana > Nicotiana knightiana. The sequence goes on from ML394722.1 coordinate 30,620, forward strand.
TATTGGATGTTTCTGAGCCCGACCGTATTCTAGCTTATACAGTTGCTCGTTCCTACAGTATGATGATCCTCATTTGTGTGTCCTTAGGGATACGGTCCGGCACGGGGCAGGTTACAGTTGGTAATGATGGAGTTTTACGGATGCAGGGTCGTATTTGTGTATCCAATATGGATGGACTCCGTGAGTTGATATTAGAGGAGGCCATAGTTCCTGGTATTCCATCCATCCGGGCGCCAGCGAAGATGTACCAGGATTTGCGGCAGCATTATTGGTGGAGGAGGATGAAGAAGGATATTGTGGCATATGTAGCTTGGTGCATGAATTGTCAGCAGGTAAAATATGAGCATCAGAGACCTGGCGGATTGATGCAGCAGATTGAGATTCCTGAGTGGAAGTGGGAGCGTATCACAATGGATTTCGTCGTTGGACTCCCACGGACTCAGAGGAAGTTCGATGCAGTATGGGTCATTATGGATAGGCTGACCAAGTCAGCACATTTCATTCCTGTGGCAGTTACCTATTCTTCGGAGAGATTGACAGAGATCTACATTAGGGAGATTGTTCGTCTTCATGGTGTGCCTGTGTCTATTATTTCTGGCCGAGGTACGCAGTTTACCTCGCACTTCTGGAGGGCAGTTCAGCATGAGTTGGGCATGAGGGTGGAGTTGGGCACATCGTTTCATCCTCAGACGGACGGACAGTTCGAGCGTACTATTCAGATTTTGGAGGATATGCTACGAGCCTGTGTCATTGAATTTGGAGGCTCTTGGGATCAGTTCTTGCTATTAGCTGAGTTTTCCTACAACAATAGCTATCAGTCGAGCATTCAGATTGCTCCTTATGAGGCATTATATGGTAGGCGGTATGGTTCGAGCCGGGAGAGGCTCGGTTGTTGGGTACGGAGTTAGTGCAGGATGCGTTGGATAAGGTTAAGATCATTCAGGATAGACTTCGTACAACTCAGTCCAGGCAGAAGAGTTATGCCGACCGCAGAGTTAGTGATTTAGCATTCATGGTTGGGGAGCGGGTATTGCTTCGGGTATCGCCCATGAAGGGAGTGATGAGATTTGGGAAGAAGGGCAAGCTAAGCCCTAGATTCATTGGTACATTTAAGATTCTTGATAGAGTGGGTGATATGGCTTACAGACTTGCGTTGCCACCGAATTTATCAGCTGTGCATCCGGTGTTTCATGTGTCTATGCTTCAGAAGTATCACGGAGATCCATCCCACGTGTTAGATTTCAGCAGTGTCCAGTTGGACAAGGATTTTACCTATGAGGAGGAGTCGATAGCCTTACTAGACCGGCAGGTTCGCCAGTTGAGATCGAAGAGTTATCCTTCGGTTCGTGTCCAGTGGAGCGGTCAACCTGCCGAGGTAGCTACCTGGGAGTCCGAGTTCGATATGCGGAGCCGATATCCCCATCTTTTCCCTGATTCAGGTACTTTTCTAATTCCGTTCGAGGAAAAACGTTTGTTTTAGAGGTGGAGAATGTGATGACCCAAAAATGTCATCTTTAATTTAAACAATTATTGATGTAAATGACGTTCCTTTTTCTAGTAACATATCGCTTATGAA
>ML394722.1:35119-49204 GCA_005239525.1 Nicotiana knightiana
AATACTCAACACGGATAGTAGGAATGAATTCCATAAGAATTTACTAATTTTCCGAATAAAAATCCGAAATTCATTTAATATTCAGCACTGGGACCCACATTTCGAATCCCGCAAAAACTTATAAAATCCGAACACCCATTCCGATACGAGTTCAACTATACAAAAATTATCGAATTCCGATGTCAAATGGACCTTCACATACTAACTTTTCATTTTTGGAAAGATTTACAAAAACCCCCAATTTCTTTCATCCTAATCTGAAATAAATGATGAATCTTGACATAGATTTATGAAATGTAATCACTTTCGGATATAGGACACTTACCCAAGTCGAAATTGTGAAAAATCCCTTTGAAATCGCCCAAAATCCGAGCTTGAATGACTAAAAATGGGAGAAAGTTGGTTTACACACTATCCAGGGGTATTATAGTTTGTTTACTAGCGCGGCCGCGCTCACAAGGCAGAAACATATCAAATTAGCGCGGTCGCGCTATTGGGCGCGCTATGACACAGTCCAGTAAAATGCTCATAACTTTCAGTATACACCTCCAAATGACAAACGGTTTGATGCGTTGGAAACTAGACTCGAAGAGCTTTAATTTGATAGGTTTTCCATCCCATAAATACGCATATATATATATATATATATGCGTATTTATGGGATGGAAAACCTATCAAATTAAAGCTCTTCGAGTCTAGTTTCCAACGCATCAAACCGTTTGTCATTTGGAGGTGTATACTGAAAGTTATGAGCATTTTACTGGACTGTGTCATAGCGCGCCCAATAGCGCGACCGCGCTAATTTGATATGTTTCTGCCTTGTGAGCGCGGCCGCGCTAGTAAACAAACTATAATACCCCTGGATAGTGTGTAAACCAACTTTCTCCCATTTTTAGTCATTCAAGCTCGGATTTTGGGCGATTTCAAAGGGATTTTTCACAATTTCGACTTGGGTAAGTGTCCTATATCCGAAAGTGATTACATTTCATAAATCTATGTCAAGATTCATCATTTATTTCAGATTAGGATGAAAGAAATTGGGGGTTTTTGTAAATCTTTCCAAAAATGAAAAGTTAGTATGTGAAGGTCCATTTGACATCGGAATTCGATAATTTTTGTATAGTTGAACTCGTATCGGAATGGGTGTTCGGATTTTATAAGTTTTTGCGGGATTCGAAATGTGGGTCCCAGTGCTGAATATTAAATGAATTTCGGATTTTTATTCGGAAAATTAGTAAATTCTTATGGAATTCATTCCTACTATCCGTGTTGAGTATTTCGAATTGTTTGTGAACAGATTTGAAGCTTTTGGAAGCAAACTCAAAAGGAAAAGCTGTGGTCGAGTAATTGATTGGAATTTGTAAAGCGAGGTAAGTGTTTGGCTTAACCTTAGCTTGAGGGAATATGTGTTGTGTGTCCTATTTTCTATGTTTAAATATCATGTTCGACGTATATGTGAAGTGACGAGTACCTATACGTTGGTGTCAAGCATGCCCGTGAGTCGAATATTGTGATTTATGTGTTTTTTCGTAAGTAATATTTGAGTTTCACTTTGTAGTTATCTATGTTGGTGGAAATTCCTTGATGTTGAATAAATGTTGAGTATTATTTTCAGTTGAAGATTTTCATGTGAAGTTATGTACTAAGTGAGATTGGATATAGTTGTTTTCCCTTGCCGGGATGGTATTAATTCCACCGTGGACTCCCTTGCCGGGATGTTATGGTTTTATTTCTATTTACTCTGTTATTGTTCCTTTTTGGATTGCTATCATTTGATGTGTTTGGGTGAGGAAGAGTGTAAAAGCACGAAGGGTGATGCCGTGCGTGAGATTGTGAGTGAATGTTAATGCACGAAGGGTGATGTCGTGCTGATATTGTGATTTTAAAAGCACAAAGGGTGATGCCGGGCCATGATATGAGAGATAATGCACGAATGATAATGCCGTGCCATGATATTGTGAGGTAAAATCACGAAGGGTGATGCCGTGCCGAATATATTGATTCCGATGGTGAGGACGAGAGTAAAAGCACGAAGGGTGATGCCGTGCACTTGTTTTTGTATTACTATTCGTTTGCTTAAATTGATATCTAGATCCTTTCTTACCTCGTTATTTCCATTATTTGATATTTCCTCCCCTTAGCATGTTCCCCTTTTCCTTTATGCTTAACTGATTATTTCTCGTTGTATTATTTTTCTCCGTATGCTATTAAACTGCACAGGTTGACTTTGGTTGTCATGTCTTAGCCTCGTCACTACTTCGCCGAGGTTAGGCTAGGCACTTACTCAGTACATGTGGTCGGTTGTACTGATACTACACTCTGCACTTTCGTGCAGATCCCGGTATAGGACCCTACTGACCATAGATCGAGGTTGCTGCCTTTGTATTCTGTTCTAGCTATTTCAGAAACAGATGTACTTATTTCATTCAAACCATTACATGTATTATCATAGACAGTCCGTGAGTTTGTGACTCCAAAATTCTGGGATTGGTTTTGTGAAATTTCGTAAAGGCATTAAACTGAGTTTATATACCTTGCTTCATTCTGTACTTTTATTTATGTCAAGTGTTGTATTTCATGTATTATTAGATAATGATAAAGGAATAAGGTGAATTAGACATTCATGTTGGCTTGCCTAGCAGGTTCAACGTTAGGCGCCATCACGGTCCCGACGGTAGGAAATTCGGGTCGTAACACAAGTCTTTTCTTCTTAGCTCCTTGTATATATCGAAGCAGAGAATTCAATGAAATAGTGACTTGAGCATTTCTTCTCTAACACCGACTCTTCTCACAATGCCCTCGAACCTTCCACCATTGAAGCCCTTGATAATCTCTGTATTTCAGCATGGTATCAGAGCATCATACTTGGATTGAGTCAGACTAGATCTCTGAATTCTTCCTTTGCTTTCATTTTTGTTCAATCGAGATTTGTTGAAGTTCGTTATTTTCAGTCATGCTGGAGTCTGATTCGTCCGTGTCGGAGATTGTGATGATTGATCATAATCATCCACTATACATTGGACCTTCTGATAATCCTAGCTCACTCCTGATACCTGTGAAGTTTACGGGCTCCAAGAATTATGGGCTATGGAGAAGATTTATGAGAAAAGCACCTTTGGGGAAGAAAAACATTAGGTTTCATCACTGTCGCGCCACTTTTTTCCTCGCGGAGTCCGGGTTTCGACATTTTCTGAGACAACTCCCTTCCTTTTGGGATGGGGTATGGGCTCTGAAGAGTCGCCACCTAACGGATTAAGGTGCGTTAGGACACCAAAAGCAAATAACTCATGAAAATAGTTTACGTCACCAGAGATTTCGGTAAGGGCTAGATATTACCTTGAGGGGAAGGTGTTAGGCACCCCTCGAGGTCCACAATGGTGGGTCCCGGCTAAGCTCAATTAAGCGAATTAGTCTTTAAAGGAAAATTAAACAATTTAAAACAAATAGATATTTACTTTAAAACAGGAATTAAAGGGGTCCAACGTTTTTAAGCCTATTAGATCATTTCCATGCAATACTTGGTAACTTTCTCCAAATTAGGGTGTGATGCATAGCATTAGCGCACAAGTCATCATCTCCTTTACTACCCAGTTACTATCTTTCAGTTATTACCTAAGCGTTCTAATAGCTTCTAGTTCATACCTTATTCGTGCACTACTCGTCCCTTACCTATGGCCCTCGAGGTGTTTAGGACCTCTATTTAAGGTGGTTCTAGACTCACCTATGTTGCTTAAAATGAGAAAACTAAGCGACAAACAAAAGTCAAATAGGATTGTCACAAAAAGAGCAAATAGGGGCTCATGTTAACCTCCACAAGTAAACAAAACAAATGCACGCTATTCAAACACACAATATTTAATGATCTAAGATCCTATAAACAGGATATCTAGATGATCATAAACAGAATATATAATAGCCTTATTAAAGCGAACACCGATTCCTATCATTTTACCTACTGATTCTGCTAAAAACCCTGAATCTGGGCGAACTTCAGGCAGTACTAAATCACAGTTCTTTTTAGCCCCAGAATTCCTATAAGTTTGCCTAAGTGATAACTAACAAAATCCTATAGGCATGGTATCTACAACTGTTAATTATAGACTTATAACATAGTTCATAAACGAGTTACTGATTTTAACAGACATGTTTTTATCTTCTTTAGATCCTATAAGCATGCTTTCTAATTTTTTGCAGAATTAGTTAACTCATATAGGCATGATTTCTAAGCATTAAAACTGATTACAAGTATTACTTCCTATAGGCATGATATCTAAATGCAGAAAACTGATTTTATATTTTATTTCCTAGGCATGATATGTAAATGCAGAAAACTGATTTTATATTTTATTTCCTATAGACATGATATCTAAGTGGGCAGAGACGTTAACAGAATGTCATAAAAGTTCGATAATTCACAAAGAAGATCCTATATACATGATTTCTAATGCACATTGAGACTTGAAAATGTGCATAAAACATGAGTTCTTGATGCAGAATTGATAAACGACCTATAAACATGATTTCTAGGATACAATGTATGAAACTTCAGATTTCAAACAGTGAGACAAGACCCTATGAGCATGATTTCTAATGGTATGCACATAAAGAATCACAAAATCAACCTATAGGCATGATTTCTACCTGAACCTGACAAAGATATACAACAATCCCTCCCCAGCTTTTACCAAAAATACCATATCTATTTTTACAAGGATTATTACATTATTACAGACCAATATGAATGAATTACATAAAGCTATTCATTACACTGTAGGGAGCCTTAGAAGGGCCCAACATCAACCCGGAAGCTAGGCCTTCAAGCAAGCAAGTCTGAAGTACAAGTAGTCCATCCATAATACACAAATGGGCTTCTGGTGTGTCAAAGTTCCCAAGGGCCTCAGGGACCTCGGGCAATGCTCACACCAGAACCTTTCTCACATAAATAGTTGTAAATGATTGGAAGACCAGCCCCAGTGTGTCAGAGTTCGAGGAGTCTCATGGACCCTAGGCAGTGCTCACACTGGGGGTGGTAGGACCCTAGATAACTAAGAGTAGGAGTTTGAAAATAGTATATAAGGGTAGGAGATAATTTTAGAAAAAGCACTTTGATTTTCAGAAGTGAATAGAAATAGAATAGAACCACATTTCAGCAGATTGATTCAGACATAGGTACCAGTAATTAAACAATCACAACAAGAGCAAGAACACTTAAATTATTAACAGAACTAAACAAAGTCACAATTGAATCAAACAAGGTTTCACATTGCTGAAGTCGACTTAGTTTATTAATTATTACTAGGTGGAATCATATAGACATGTATTAAGCAGAAAAACATACTGAAGTTACAATAAGCAGAACAAGATAACATGAACTAAGACATAGCTACTAAACAAAGAAACAAGAACATGAACTATATGTCTGGAAGAAACATGTTGGAATTTGAAGTGGTGTGTGTGTAAGCATGTAAGTGAGTTTGTGTCTCAGTGTGTGCTTGTAAGAATAGATGTGTGTGTATATGCATTTTTCGGTGTTTTTGAAAATCAGAATGGTGCAAGGGTTAAATAGCATTCAGCAGAGTACACAAATAAGGCAAGGAAAATTAACAGTACATAAATAAAGTATGCAAATCAATTAACTAATAAGTTAGGGCTAAACCCAATCAATTAATAAGATAGAATCTGGGAAATATCCCTCATATAAAGGAGAATCTCATACGAAATCAGTTAGCAGACAAGATTGAAGCTAAATAATGTAAGCAATAAGCCTAAAGACCATTTATAGGTCGGCCAAAACAATCAATATCCAGAAATTAGGACAATAGAATAATTAAGGAAGGCAGTACCAATTATGAGCCACAAATAAGGAAAGAATAAGTAAAATCGTCAAAGACATATCGGTTTTAAAAGAAAACATAATTCCAAACCCTAATTAGGCAAATAAAAATCAATTAATCCCTTTTAATTGACAGCGCCAAAGAATAACAGGCAAATATCATAACAAATAGTGGAATAATTAGAAACCCTAGGGATTAAAACATAGACATGAAAACTAATTGAACAAGTAAAGAGAACCGGAGTTAAATGCTTAAATATTTTAGAACTATTTTGCAGAAACTTAAAAGATGAAACCCTAGCTTCTAGTGAAAAACGAAAATCGGTTAACAATAATAAGAAAAACAGAAGATCTTAAATAGATAAACTCAAAATCATCTCAGATCTATAGAAATCTGAACACACTGAAGTAGAAAGTGACTAGGGTTTTAAAAATAGACAGAGGTAAGAAAAATCTGGTTTGAACCAGAGATTTGAAGTCATAAACACGAAGATAACAATACTCACAAATATAGAGATGAACATAGGCGGATTCATCGAGAAAATGAAGGATTTGGACTGAGTATGTGTTGAATCTCTTTGAGATTCCCACAAATAACACAAAAATCATAACATCAGTAAAGAAAGGAGGTCAGATGGGGCCTAGGATCGAAGGGAAAACCCATGAATTGAAGGGGGTTCAGGTGACAGCGGGCTAAGATTAGGGAGAAGAGTGAGAGAGAAGAGAGGGAAAAGAGGTACATGGGCGGTGGAACTTGGGAAATGATTAGGGTTGGGTTTGTTGGGTAGTTAAAAATGGAAGGAATGTCCTGGACCGTTGATCTTTTGAAATCAACGGCTATGATTGAATCTGGGGGGTCAGGTGGGTTATAAAATGGGTTAAATGGGTATTGGGTTGTGGGTTAATGGGTATTGGATCAGGGCTATGGTATTGGGTTGATTTAATTGGGTTGGGATAGTAATTGGGCTAAGGTCGGAAATTAAAAGAGGCTATTTGTTAAATACCCAATTAATTTGAAAATAATTCATAAAAATAGCTAATAAATGATAAAAATGATTTAAAATAATTACTTAATATTATAAAAATATAAAAGGTCATTTTCTTGTAAAATAAAGTAATTATGCCCATATGGGCTATTATTGCAAAGTTATTGCAGTTATAACCTAAGAAATGTAAATATGGCTATTCAAGAAATAGTTAAAGCTTAATATAAATATAAATGATAAAATAGAGTAATAAAATTATCATAAAACCATTTGTGATGCAATTAGTAATTATTTATATAATAAAGCTACTGGGATAAATTAATTAAAAATCCTTTAAAAATGCAAAAATTATGGAAAAATATTAATTGATGTTCATGCATTGTTTCGAAGATATATATGCATTGCAAAAATAATATATGGAAAAATTGGGTATCAATAACTACCCCTCTTTACCCGGGAAGGATGAAAGAGTTATCGGGTAAAGATATGATGGCCAATTTTGACCGAATATGGTGATTTGGGAGAAATAGGATGCACTCTGGTTTTCGAGCTGCCTACATATCCCTGGCTTTACAGGAATCAGGCCGTGTGTAGTTCGGGATCCACTGGTGAAATATACCGATGAAGTTATCACAAGGACGGATATAAGGTTTCGAATAGGCGAAATGGTTACAGTGGCGGTTAGGTTTGAAATAGTATGAAGGAACTGGAGCGGGATTGCTCCTGTTGAGATAATGGTTGCTCATCAGCTTACCTGCAAATCAAAATATGCGTTGCAAGCATATATCTTTGCGTGAATTTAAACCTGATGCAAATTCCCTTCAGACCATGAGAATTGTCTTTGGATGGTTGAGGATGAAGTCCTTAGACCATGACGTCCCAGGCCATGAATTGCGTGGTAAGGGATTCACAGGCCATGAAATAATGTTCTTGGGACATGAAAATGGTGCCTTAGAACCATGACGCCTTTGAATAATGATATGCAAGTTTGAGAGATCCTCATGCCATGATATGGTGTCTTCCGGCTATGAGGATGGTGCCTTCAGACTATGAAGCCTTCGGACAAGTTGGCGATATTTCAGCTCATGAGGTGCAAAGACATGATGCTAGAAGCAATCAAGACAAGGCTTAGTCTTGTATAAAGTTGAGGTCAGAGCTTAGCCCGAGAGAAGGGAATAGTGCAAGAGAGACAGTGCTTAGTCTCGTGCGAGATTCAGGACATGGACTAGTCCCATGTAAAGTGAAGGCAATGCTTAGACTTATGCAAATGGGAGGCAGGGCTTAGCCTCATGCTGGGTGGAGACAGAGCTTATTCTCATGCAAGGTTCGGGACATGGCTTAGTCCCATGCAAAGAGAAGGCAGTGCTTAGCCTTATGCAAGATTCGGGACAATGCTTAGTCCCATGCAAATAGAAGGCAGTGCTTAGCCTTAGGCAAGATTCGGGACAATGCTTAGTCCCATGTAAATAGAAGGCAGTGCTTAGCCTTATGCAAGATTCGGGACAATGCTTAGTCCCATGCAAATAGAAGGCAATTCATAGCCTTATGCAAACAGGAGGCAGGTCTTAGCCTTATGCAAGGTTCGGGAGAGGTCTTAGTCCCATGTAAAGTTCGGGACAGGGCTTTCCCATGCAAAGAGAAGGAAGTGCTTATCCTTATGCAAATAGGAGGCAAGGCTTAGCCTCATGCAGGATTGAGACAGAGCTTAGTCTCATGCAAAGAAAGGCAATGCTTAGCCTTATGCAAAAAGAGGAGACAATTCTTAGTCTCGTGCAAAGAAAGGCAGTGCTTAGCCTTATGAAATTAGGGAGGCAATGCTTAGTCTCGTGCAAAGAAAACGATGAGTGATAGTGAGAAAGTAAAGTATTTCTTAGCTGGAGATGTTTGTGCCACATAATTTGTTGGCTTGAAGGCAGTGACTTCATGTGTCTGCGGATATCGTTGTCTTATTGTGCCTACATCCAAAGAAAAATTGTGAGTTCTGTGGGGGAAAGTTGGTTCACACTTTTGTCTTCTGTTTTGCCTTTTCTCCTGATTTGCTGTCGGAAGATCCAGTGACTGTGACACGATCAAAGACATCGCGACTTCCTTTTCCATAGAATTTTGAGGGTCCTCCTCAATATTCTGCCCTAGTTAACTAGATGACCTTTCTAACCGCTTCGTACGTTGCGATTGGCTGAACTTGCTTCGGAATTTTGAGGGTCCTCCTCAAAATTCTGCCCCAGTTTCTGATTGTGGGGAAAAGTGGAAATTTTATTGAGTTGTGACCGAACCCACAGGGCTGCCTACGTATTCCCTCTTAAACGGGAATCAGGTCGAGCATAGTTCAATTTACATCATGTAGAGAACCTAAGAATGATTTACACATAATATCTTTTGACTGCATCTGAGTTGATTGGCTTTGGACAAATTTCCCCGTCCATTTTTGTGAGTATTAGTGCTCCTTCTTGACGATCACACAACAGTCCCTATCATCATCTTCCAAGAACAAATTCCTCAATGCTGCCAATACTTCTTCTCCCTCTGATCCCCATATGATATCGGCCCAATGGAAGGTCTGACTCAAGTGCGGCACGGGTTGCTCAAGAGGATAGTATAGGCCACACCACGGTGGTGACCAGTTTCGATATTGATATCCCAGCCCAAAAGTGGTACCATGGCGCTTTGGTTGTATTGGCTTGGAGATGCCCTGAAGATTTTTACCAAGCCCCTTGCCGGGCTCATATCCTTTACATGCTATCATGCTTGATATTTTGCTACTCCACCAATTATCTTTCTCGATCGCGTTAACCCGTTCAATACGACGGTAGGTCTCTCCACCTATCTTTCTTCTGTTTTCAATCACCGAAATAGTCTGACTGGTGTAAATAGGGTTGCTCCCATCTCCATGGATAATTACTTCTTGATGGTTCCACTCGAACTTCACAGCCTGGTGTAAATTAGATGCTACGGCCCCAACGACATATATCCAAGGTCTTCCTAACAACATATTGTAGGAGGCGGATATATACAGTACATGGAACTCCACATCAAACCAGGTAGGACCCATCTGCAGACAAAGATTAGTTTCTCCGATGGTAGCCCTTTGAGACCCGTCGAATGCTTTAACATTCATATTTCCTTCTCGTATCTCATGTAGACCTTTGCACAACCTCTTCAGCGTTGTAAATGGGCAAATGTTGAGGCTGGATCCTCCGTTAATAAGAACTCTGGCAATAAACTTGTCTTCGCACTGCACTGTGATGTATAGTGCCCTGTTGTGATTCAACCCTTCCGGTGGCAATTCGTCCTCATGGAAAGTGATTTTGTGGCTCTCTAGCACCTGCCCCACCATATTGACCATTTCTCCACCAGTGATGTTGTTTGGCGCATATGATTCACTCAACAGTTCATTAGAGCATTCATGTGTGCCTCAAAATTTTGCAGTAGCGACAGGATAGATATCTGAGCGGGAGTCTTGTTCAGATGATCAACGACAGAGTACTCCCTTGCATGTACCTTCCTCCAGAGGTCATCTGGACCAGTCTCAATGACGGGCGGTTTGTTAGAAGCTTGCTTACTGGTTTTTCCTAAATGTTCAGGTGTATAAACCCTTCCTGTTCTGGTCATTCCTTCTGCAGCGCCGAATTCTTCTGTCTTTGACTTTCTCTTTCTTCTATCCTCGGTCACATAATCCCAAGGTACAACATTGGAACTGAAGGGTGGTGTGGATTAAACCGTTACAGTGAAAGGTGTGGCCACCTCCACTTTAAATGGAATGAGTGGTGTTACTTCTACTTCTAAAGGAACCGATGCGGCTATCTCGACTTCAACTGGCGGCTGTACCTGCACCACAATGGGATTGAGTGTGACTGCAGGTTTCTTAGGATCATCACCTTCTCAAATAAGCCCGATTGATCCCTCGGGATCCCACTCTTCATCAGTTTCTATCACATTGACCCCTCCACCCCTATGATCTGGGAGAGGATTGTTGTGGACATTGGGTGCATCTTTCTTCGCCTGTATGACCTTGCTATCAATCAATGTTTGGATCTTATCTTTCAAGGTGCGACACTCGTCAATAGTGTGTCCCTTCAGGCCGGAATGATATGCACAGGTCTTGTTTGGATTGACCCATTGAGATGAATTCTCTATTGACACGGCGGGAATAAGGGTGACATATCTAGCGGCTTTCAAACTTTCGTACAACTGGTCGATGGGTTCAGCAATGGCGGTGTACTGTCTGGGTGGTTTGCGGTCAAAATTAGGCCTGGGTTTTTGGTAGTTTGGACGAGTTGGAGGTGACTGATAATAGGATAGTTGGGTGTTGTAGGTGTGGTAGGCGGTAGCGGGTTGAAAATAATTGGGAGGTGAAGGTTGGTATCTGGGTGGAGGCATTTGGTATAAAAATGGAGATTTTGGACCTTGGGCTATGATGCGTGGCTAGAAATCATGATTTAAGCATTATATACCTTACATTTTATGTGCTTTTGTGATAAAAATTCACGTTATATGTGCATAATGGATTCTATTTCATGTGTAGGTGAATTGGAGATGGAAGCCGAGCTAAATGGAAGCATAAACGTCAAAAATACGCTCAAGAGTCGAAAAGGAGCAACCAGGGCTATAGTGGGGCGTTAGAGCCATAAAGCCAGGCCTAGCCTGGCTATAATGGGGTGTTTGGGGCTTAATGCCTGGGTCCCGGGTCCGGTCAATTCCGAGTTTTGAAGGTTTTAAGTGTTTCCCGGTTCGAACAGAAGTCTCCTACACGTTTAGGGTTTGTCACAAACTTATAAATAGACCCAAAAATACAACTTTGAGGGGATTATTCACGATTTGGATGAGGAAATTCACGTGGAGGAACACACACCACGCTTGAAGGAGGCTCTACCTAAGTTTTTCTTCTCTTCTCTTCCTTTAATTTCATAGTTCATTAGTTCTAGAGTTTTTGGGTGCTACATGAACGTTGTAGTTTGAAGCTTGAATTGTTCTTATTATTTTATCATATTGGTTTATTTATTCAATCTTGCGCTTAATTATTTGATTGCTTGATCACCAATTGAATACTATCTACGAATCTAGGATTGAACTCGGGAGAGGGAATTCTAGATTGCATATAAGATTGGGTAGAGCAAGATCTTAACCCTTCAGGGGAGCGGATTTGCGGTTAGGATAGGAATATACCTAATCGCCTTGCTTGGTTATTATACGGGAATTATTAATGCGTTCTTGTTAATCCTGATTCCATAGGAATATAGGCGTTAGGTTAGCTTGAATAGGCGAGTTGTACTTCGGGAGAAGGCTACGAGCAATATTAACCTCGTCAATCAATAAACCTGATTTGAAGATTTAGGTCGAAAACTCAACGTGATTGTTTGCCAACCCATAACTCTAGAATATCAAATTACATTGAATTCGTCTTTAAGTTAGTTGTCTCTTTAATCTCTTAATTTACTATTTTAGATTAATTTTAGTTAAATATTTGTTTGAGTTTAGTTTAGTTGATAGTTAATCACAAGTCCCTGTGGGTACGATATCTGGACTTAAAATCCTATATTACTTGTCGACCACGTACACTTGCGTGTGCATTTGTTTTGGAACTAACAAGTTTTTGGCGCCATTGCCGGGGACTTAGAAATTAACTATTCTACTAGATTGAATTTTTACTTTTGTCTATTTAAGTTTTTAATTTTTTTAATTTTTTATTTGTATCTTAATTTAATATTTTATTATCTTTCTTGACATGGCACCTTGGAATGATTATTGGTCAAATAATGGTTATTCTTATTATGACGATCCTTGTCCATATTGTGGAGGACCACACATGTGGCAATATTGTCCATCTCAATCTAATGTGTGTAATTTTTGTAATGTGTGTGGTTGTCAAGGTGGCCATTGGGATGGTTGTCCTAATTCTTATTATCCTTCTCAGAGCTTTTATTGTAATGTTTCTAATAATGTTAATGAGTTTGATAGGATCAAGGAAGTGGAGGATATGAAAAGTGTGGCTCGTATTATGGACTTGATGAGACAAGGATCGGAGAAACAAAACATGATAGCCGAGCAACAAGTTTTTGACACCTTAGCTATCAAAAGACTCCAGGCTAAAGTGGATGAATTAATGGCCAATTTCCAAGAAGAACCTCAACTCGACGAAGAGAGCGAGTTCCCACCAGAAGATAATTTTGAAGAAGCAGATATAATGAGCCAATCTTGGCTAGAGGAACAAGCTACAATAATAAATTTTCATGAGTTTCTTCGTGATGGTCTTTCAATTATGACAGAGCAGCTGATTGAAGGAAGAACTGAGCTCAGGCAAGAGATAGATCAATTTGGCTCAGATATTCATGACCTGCAGGCTCAATTAAATAGAAAGGTTGAGGTGTCTGATACCTTACCATCAATAGTTGTGGATACTGGCCAGCTTGTGGAACTGAAAGAGGAAATCCAAATATTCGACCAAATGATTAATGATGTCAAGGATGATGAAGAGCATAAAAGAGAGGATGTCAAAAATAATGCAGTTTTAGAATTGGAGCGTATTGGACCTCATTCTAAACACTTTTCAACATTGTGTTTGGTTGGTGACATGGAAATTGATCCAGTCGAGCATATAGAGGAGTCAATGGAAGAGGAACAAAGTGTTTATATTCTGAAATTTGTGATGCCAAGAAGACAAAATGACATCCCTCACCTAAGGGCCAAGAAATGCAAGATGCGATACCTACTGTTTGGTTCCTTCATTGTTACACCACCACCCCATGAACGTGACAGAAAAATTGATGCAAAATTGGGGACGCAATTCATATCCTCAAAGTGGAAGGAAAAGTGGTGAAGTAGCAGAGTCGTGCCACGACTATAAATAAGGCGCTTGTTGGGAGGCAACCCAACCTGTATATCTTTTCATTATTATTATTTTTTTTAGTGTCAGTTTTGTGTTATTTTTATTTTGTAGAGTAGGGGAATTCTGAGTACCCAAAAGTTGAAGTTGAGGGGCATGTTTGAGCTTAAGTGTGGGGTCATCCCGATTCTAGAGATTGAGAATCATGTCCGGGCTATGCCCGAGGGGGTCTCAGGGAGTATTTATCACCCTTGTTTTAATGTTTTTCTTTGTGATCATGCGTCGAGGACTATGCATAACATAAGTGTGGGGTGGGGAAACTACTTTCTGAGGTGTAATTGTATAAAATTATTATTTCTTAGAAAAATCTCGGATTTTTTCCAACGATGGATCTATTGGACAATTTTCTTGAGGGATAAAGTCCGATTTAAAAATACCAAAAAGAT
>ML394722.1:49728-81302 GCA_005239525.1 Nicotiana knightiana
GAGATGACGTAGGCTTTTTTTTGCTTGATCATGGATGTGCTTGTCACATAAGAATTAAAAATTTCCATTGCTATCCACTTTGAGCCGTTTGACCTTTTCTTTGGTACCCACATTACAAGCCGTACCCCTCGTTTGTTCTTAAATTGAGATTTTTGCACCTTTTCCTCCTAAGGCACTTAGTCGCTAAAAGAAGTAAGGTGAGATATTGGGGAGTGACTTTGGAGTGGAGCCATGGAAAGGCTTAGTGCACTAATAATTGTATTCAAAAGTCACTAGCCAATGAACTTTCATGTATGAAGTATGTGTAGGAAAGAAAGAAAAAAAAATGATAGTAAAAGTATGTACAAAAAGATACACACCTCCAAGTTTTTATTAATTTGTGCTAGTGAAAATATAGAAGTGCTTAATTGAAAAAGGGCTATGTTGAATATGAATTGTGGCAAGAGAATTNTAGATTTGGCTAACTTGAATTAGTGGAGATCTACACTACGGGCAAGCTTATGGTACGACCACGGGATGCATATGAATTCTTTGTGAGAGTGAGTGAATTTGTTCAATTGTGTGATGTCCTTAAATAATGTTCAAAAGCATATTTGAATGTGTGGACTAGTTATATTCACTCTCTTCTTGTTGGTGAGGGCACATGATCTCATGAACGATTGGTAATGTTGTAACTTTCTTGTTGGATAGGTGAGTGAATTGAGAGGGCTTAGTAGTTGCAAGTTGACTCTTGAGGTTGGGAGGTTGCAATTAGGTTATTGGTATTATTGACTAAATGGTTATACTTGGGCATGTTTAAAGAGGCGGAAAAATGTGAAATTTTGTATGTCATACTTGATTGCCGGTATCGATCATAGTTAAGGGATAATGTGTGTGATTGAAAAGTAAGACACTCTTTGTTGATGAAATGTGTACGTGTTGAAGGATATTGCTCGAGGACGAGCAAGAGTCTAAGTGTGAGTATTGATGCGTGGCTAGAATTCATGATTTTAAGCATTATATACCTTACATTTTATGTGCTTTAATGATAAAAATACACGTCGTATGTGCCTAATGGNAAAAATACGCTCAAGAGTCGAAAAGGAGCAGCCTTGGCTATAGTGGGGCGTTACAGCCATAAAGCCAGGCCTAGCCTGGCTATAATGGGGCGTTTGGGGCTTAACGCTTGGGTCCCGGGTCCGGTCAATTCCGAGTTTTGAAGTTTTTAAGTGTTTCCCGATTTGAATAGAATTCTCCTACACGTTTAGGGTTTTTCCCAAACTTATAAATAGACCCAAAAACACAACTTTGAGGGGATTATTCACGATTTGGACGAGGAGATTCACGTGGAGGAACACACACCACGCTTGAAGGAGGCTCTACCTAAGTTTTTCTTCTCTTCTCTTCCTTTAATTTCATAGTTCATTAGTTCTAGAGTTTTTGGGTGCTACATGAATGTTGTAGTTTGAAGCTTGAATTGTTCTTATTATTTTATCATATTGGTTTATTTATTCAATCTTGCGCTTAATTATTTGATTGCTTGATCACCAATTGAATACTATCTACGAATCTAGGATTGAACTCGGGAGAGGGAATTCTAGATTGCATATAAGATTGGGTAGAGCAAGATCTTAACCCTTCAGGGGAGCGGATTTGCGGTTAGGATAGGAATATACCTAATCGCCTTGCTTGGTTATTATACGGGAATTATTAATGCGTTCTTGTTAATCCTGATTCCATAGGAATATAGGCNCTCTTATTGAATTCGTGTCTAATTTCGCCAATTTGTTTCGTTAATTTCATAGTTTACTATTCTGGATTAATTTTAGTTAAATATTCATACTTTAGTGTTCGCTTGGATAGATTAATTGTTTGGGTTTAATTTAGTTGATAGTTAATCACAAGTCTCTGTGGGTACGATATCTGGACTTACAATCCTATATTACTTGTCGACCACGTATACTTGCGTGTGCNGGTACGATATGTGGACTTATAATCCTATATTACTTGTCGACCACGTATACATGCGTGTGCGTTTTGGAACCAACAGGCTACCATCACTGTCCCTACTTCTTTCTTCTTTTATATGCCACCCGATTGTAATGCCTTGTTCGTAGCCTGTAGTGCCTTTGTTACCATCCCACGTTTGATACCTTCTTCAATCCTTTCTCTGAGCTTGATGATGTCGGAGATCTTGTGATTCTCAATAACTATTAACCTCTCGTAATATTGTGTATCTTGAGCCTTGACAAAGAATTTGTTCATTTTCTCCTCATCTAACGTCGGCTTGACCTTCGCTGCTTCTGACCTCCACCGAGTAGCATACTCGCGGAAAGTCTCAGTTGGCTTCTTCTTTAGATTCTGGATATAGAAGACATCCGGTGCATTCTCCGTATTAGATCTGACCCTGTCCATGAAATCGGATGCCATGCTCACCAATTGGCCCACTTCATGGGATTCTGGCTTATGTACCAGGACATGGCATCTCCAGTAAGACTTCTCATGAAGAGCTTCATTCGAATCCTTTCATATTTTCCGCCCCGCACGAGCTTGTCACAATAAGTCCTCAGATGAACCTTGGGATCACCCGTTCCATCAAACATTTCGAACTTGGGAGGTTTGTAACCCTACGGCAGTTCCACATCTGGCTGTATGCACAAATCCTCGTAATTCAGACTTCCGATACCTTTAACCCCTTCAACACCCTAAACTCGACTTGTCAACTTCTTGAGTTCTTCAACCATGTTCTTGATGAGCAGGTCCTTCTCAACGGATTCTGGTGTATATGAGATTGGTTGAGTGGAGTGAGGTAGGGTTTCCATGTATATGGGGTTGTTATGGTGAATGCGAGGAGTTTGGGTATAGTGGTGATTATTGGTTGAGTTTTGGGGTTCGGGGATAATTTGGGGGGTATTTTGGGGAGTTTGATAGGTGGTTTGCTGGTATTGAGGAGGGAGAGGTTGATTTTGAGGCGGGGTTGTAAATTGGTGAGGTGCGGGATGATTTTACGCGTTGGTTGGGTGTATTATGAGGAGGTGCCGGGTTTTGGGTATTTGGATGGTTGATATCTGGGACATTTAGTGTGAGGGAGAGGTTTTCCAAATTACGGACCTGCTCAAGCTCGCCCTGTAGTTCAAGTATCTTCTGCTCAAGCCGTAAAACCAAATCATTTGGGTCCTGAATGCCTCGATCATCGGAAGCTTCCGCATTCTCAATATGTACAGTGTTGTCTGTTCTGATGCCGTTCATATCATCCATTTTAGCTTTCCCTTTTCCTTTCGGTACACTTGGAGGAGGAGAAGGTGGAGGGCCTCTGGATCTGGTATGATAAGCTGATGATGCTAGTATGCATGAACCAACCTTGGGGAATGGGAATAATAAAAAAGGAAAGGAAAACAAAAGGTAACCAAATCAGTAAGGGTTCCAAAAAGAGTATTTGCAATATCTAAACACATAGTGCGGGAATGTAAATTTGCGTCCTAATTTGGGAGCCTCGTTGTGCTCCTAATTTGGGAGCCTCGTTGATTTGGAGAACTTTAGTGCCAATGATTGTCTCGTTTAATTAATGTAAAAGTAGATGAGTCTAAAACGACACTAAATAAGATAAGTCATTAATGGCACTTGGCCCTATTACATTTGAAAAAGCAGATAAACCTAATCTACTTGGTCCCGGGAGGACCTTCCCCAGGCTTGATCTTCTTGTCTCCATCGATCAGGTTCCTCAGGTCACGCGTGCCCAACAACAGGTATACCCTCGCTAGGTATACTCCTTCGCTTCCCTCAACATTCTGGCAGTCGGCGATTCTTTTCCTCGTCTTCCCCTCCATCTCCATCAGACCCTGCTCCAAATATTCCAGCCTTTCATTAGATTTGATAGCCATTTCCCTCCATTCATTGATCAGTTCCATATCAGTTTTGTGTTGCTCTAAATGCTCAGCCTCAGACTCATGAACCCTTTCGCGCAGTTTGTTTTATTTCGCTTGGGCTTCAGCAACTTCGTCTATGACCCCTTTTCCCTGACCGATTCTCGGCTCAACTATCCCTGTTATGCTGTCCTCCAACCATGATAAGTAAAATCATACATGCCCTGCGTGGTACCTTTCTGGTTCGATGGTTTCCCTTTCTACAATAATCTTTAGGTGCCACATATGTTGGGCTTCACACTTGTATGGGATGTCATCATCTTGAAAATCTGCCCGGTAATGACTCCTTTTTGCAGCCCGCGGTATGACCTGCTTCCTACCTGTCTCATAACCCTGATAGGAACATAAGGGTATATACCTCTTAACCCGATCAACACCAAGTGCGGTGCGTCCTTGGATCTGATGATGAACTCACTAGTGGGGAACCATTCAAACATCCATTGAACCTGATCCTCAGCCAAATTGTCGAAAAACTACACCGATTCTGTAGCACTTTCTGGTTGAGCAAACCTATCTGGGATGTAAGTCATTCTCTTAGGGTGATGAAAGGTTGTATGATCATTCCATGCCCTTTGTGGAAACTCTTGACGATATTGACCTTTTTGGAGATGCTCTAATAACCAAACCTGTAGTAGCAGATTACAACCCTCAAAGTGTTTGAACCCCTTCTGGCAACTGTCCAAGGCTCAATAGATGTCAGCTATGATCATAGGGACATCGTTATATGTTTGCCCTTCGATCCCCTCCATTAAAGTTTTGGCTACCATAGCCAGTTTGGTGTGAATTCTGTCCCTTGCATTGGGAACACCATCATACCCAGGAAGCAAACAAAAAACACAAAAACCCTGTGGTGAATATGACCCAAAGAAGTGATAGAAAATTCATCATGGAAGATACAGTAGGACTTCTATGACCATATCATTCATAGAGGTAGTCAAAGTGTATGTAGGACTTCTTCAAACACTCCAAGTCATCGTTCTTCTTCAAGCTCATCATTTTCAGAAATCCCCTAGCGGCACAAATTTCTGGCAACAATAAACCAGGACTGTCCCAAGGTAGCCCAGCGAATCCCCTTATTTATTCCAAGAGAGGGGTCATTTCTATGTTTCCAAGCGAAACACGGATCTTTCACTATCCCACAACATCGTGGCAGCTTCGATCAACATATTATTTGGTTGGATGTCCAGCAGAGAAGGCAAATTTCCGAAGACCTTCTTCACATGTTTTTTTTCACTTGAGGAAAGATCTTCCCACCGATCTAGCAGCAAAGGTTGTATGTTACGGACCATGCCGAACCTGGGGACTTCGTGCCTCATTTTTCTGCAAAACAAACAAGGTTAGGCCCTTTCCCCCCACCAAATTCGACTATTTATACATCAGTGATTAGCATATTGGCACTTATTTCTCCAAATTAATGCACAGATCATGGTTGCGTCCGTTGGGATTATGGAAACCCAGGTGGACTTTTGGACAAGGCTTGTCTTAAAGGGTTATTATGCGGACAACATATTAAACCTGGCTAGGTTTGACCATGATGCATGTACAGTTAATCGGAGTAAGATTTCTATAGAGGCCTAGACTGGTACCCTCAAGCGCACAACTTGAGGGGGAAAGACACGAAATCGTCGACTGCACCGCTGATCAACTAATTTTACCGCAAATAAGATTTTCCGAATTTAAAGGGTGATATACAGAAAGAGCGCAAAACACTCATCAAGCGTTGCTATAGGATTGATTACGCACGAGTGGAATATGATGTTGAACATGATTTATGCAACAGTAAATAACATGTTGTCACGTATTTGCACGTTAAAAAAAATGATAAATGTGGTATTTAATAATTGAATGACATTTAAGAAAGGAAAACAAGGAAACAAGTCAGTTTCTGTAGAAAATCATAAATGCTTGAAAATAGGCAATTAAATTCATAGAAAGGGGAAAGGGAAAGGGAAAGGGTGCGCACGTATTAACAGAATAAAGCATGCTTAAAACTAATTCACAAAAAGCAAGTTTGTTATGGTAAGAGCTTAAGGGAAATCCCCAACAGAGTCTCCATGCTGTCGCGCCCCCTTTTTCCTTGCGGAGTCCGGGTTTCGTCATTTTTGGGACAACTCCCTTCCTTTTGGGATGGGGTATGGATTTGAAGAGTCGCCACCTAACAGATTAAGGTGTGTTAGGGCACCGAAATCAAATAACTCATGAAACTAGTTTACGTCACCGGAGATGTGGGTAAGGGATCGAAATTACCTTGAGGGGAAGTTGTTAGGCACTCCTCGAGGTCCACAACGGTGGGTCCCGACCAAACTCATTTAAGAGAATTAGTCTTTAAAGAAAAATTAAACAATTTAAAACAAATAGATATTTACTTTAAAACAGGAGTTAAAGGGGTCCTACATTTTTTAGCCTAAAGGATCATTTCCATGCAATACTTGGTAACTTTCCCCAAATTAGGGTGTTATGCATAGTATTAGCGCACATGTCATCATCTTCTTTACTACCCAATTACTATCTTTCAGTTATTAGAAGTGCGTACCTTATGCGTGCACTACCCGTCCCTTACCTATGGCCCTGGAGGTGTTTAGGACCTCTATTTAAAGTGGTTCTAGACTCACCTATGTTGATTAAAATGAGAAAACTAAGCGATAAACAAAAGTGAAGTAGGACTGTCACATAAAGAGCAAATAAGGGCTCATGTTAACCTCCACAAGTAAACAAAACAAATGCACGATGTTCAAACAAACAACCTTTATTGATTTAAGATCCTATAGGCAGGATATCTAGATGAGAATAAATAGAATATATAACAGCCTTATTAAAGCGAGCAGCGATTCCTATCAGTTTGCCTACTGATTCTGTTAAAAACTCTAAATCTGGCGAATTTCTGGCAGTACTAAATCACAGTTCTTTTTAGCCCCAGAATTCCTATAAGTTTGCCTAAGTGATAACTAGAACAGAATCCCATAGGCATGGTATCTACAACTGTTAATTATAGACTTATAACATAGTTCATAAACGAGTTACTGATTTTAACAAGCATGTTTTTATCTTCTTTAGATCATATAAGCATGCTTTCTAATTTTTTGCAGAATTAGTTAACTCATATATGCATGATTTCTAAGCGTTAGAACTGATTACAAGTATTACTTCCTATAGGCATGATATCTAAATGCAGAAAGCTGATTTTATATTTTATTTCCTAGAGACATGATATCTAAATGCAGAAAACTGATTTTATATTTATTTCCTATCGACATGATATCTAAGTGGGCAGAGACGTTAACAGAATGTCATACAAGTTCGATAATTCACAAAGAAGATCCTATATACGTGATTTCTAATGCACAGTGAGATTTGAAAATGTGCATAAAACATGAGTTCTTGATGCATAATTGATAAACGATCTATAAACATGATTTCTAGGATGCAAAGTATGAAACTTCAGATTTCAAACGCTGAGACAAGACCCTATGGGCATGATTTCTAATGGTATGCACATAAAGAATCACCACAACAACTTATATGCATGATTTCTACCCGAACCTGACAAAGATATATAACAATCCCTCCCCAGCTTTCACTAATAACCCATATCTGTTTTTACAAGGATTATTACATTATTACAGACCAATATGAATGAATTACATAAAGCTATGCATTACACTACAGGGAGTCTTAGCAGGCCCAACATCAACCCGGAAGCCAGGCCTTCAAGCAAGCAAGTCTGAAGTAAAGGTAGTCCATCCATAATACACAAATGGGCTTCTGGTGTGTCAAAGTTCCCAAGGGCCTTAGGGACCCCGGGAAATGCTCACACTAGAACCTATCTCAGATAAATAGTTGTAAATGATTGGAAGACCAACCCCAGTGTGTCAGAGTTCGGAGGAGTCTCATGGACCCTAGGCAGTGCTCACACTGGGGGTGGTAGGACCCTAGATAACTAAGAGTAAGAGTTTGAAAATAGTATATAAAGGTAAGGGATAATTTTAGAAAAAGCAGTTTGATTTTCAGAAGTGAATAGAATCAAGTTACAAGACTACAAACAGAACAAGGTACCAATAATTAAACAATCACAACAAGAGCAGGAACACTTAAATTATAGACAGAACTAAACATGGTCACAATTGAATCAAACAAGGTTTCATATTGCTGAAGTCAACTTAGTTTATTAATTATTATTAGGTGGAATCATATAGACATGTATTAAGCAGAAAAACATACTGAAGTTACAATAAGCAGAACAAGATAACATGAACTAAGACATAGATACTAAAAAAAAAACAAAAAAAAAAACTATATGTTTGGAAGAAACATGTTGGTATTTGAAGCACTAACCACACATACATGTGGAACAATGAGGTAACAAAGACTAAAGCATACTAGTTAGAAAGTAAACTGGAAACATATAATAAACAGGACATATCGAGGTTCGGAGTAAGATAATCATATAAGTCACAGGGAATAAGAACTGAGGCATAGTAGTTGAGAAAGATATGGACATGAAACAAATATCAAACAGAAGCATGTTGATGTCTATAGTAAACTGGCTACATAGCATATATAATAGAACATGACAACAGAAATTGAGGCATACCAGTTGAGGAGATAGCAAACAGGAAGGTGAAGGCAATTGGAATCCAAGAGTCTATCCTTGGCTTTCAGTCGGCTAGACAGTGCAGCAAATCGAAGTAACAGAAAGAACTCAAGTGGTGTGCGTGTAAGTGTGTAAGTGAGTTTGTGTCTCAGTGTGTGCTTGTAAGCAAAGGTATTTTTTCTGTGTTTTTGAAAATCAGAATGGTACAAGGTTTATATAGCTTTCAGCAGAGTAAACAAATAAGTCAAGTAAAATTAATGGTACATAAATAAAGTATGCAAATCAATTAACCAATCAGTTAGGGCTAAACCCAGTCAATTAATAAGACAGAACTTGGGAAATATCCCTTAAATAAAGGATAATATCATACGAAATCATTTAGCAGACATGATTGAAGCTAAATAAGGTAAGCAATAAGCTTAAAGACCATTTATAGGTCGGTCAAAACAATCAATACCCAGAAATTAGGCCAGTAGAATAATTAAGGAAGGCAGTACCAATTATGAGTCACAAATAAGGAAAGAATAAGTAAAATCATCAAAGACATATCAGTTTTAAAAGAACACATAATTCCAAACCCTAATTAGGCAAATAAAAATCAATTAATCCCTTTTAATTGACAGAGCCAAAGAATAATGGGCAAATATCAGAACAAACAGTGGAATAATTAGAAACCCTAGGGATTAAACATAGACATGAAAACCAGTTGAACAAGTAAAGAGAACCAGAGTTAAATGCTTAAATATTTTAGAACTATTTTGCCGAAACTTAAAAGATGAAACCCTAGCTTTTAGGGAAAAACGAAAATTGGTTAACAATAATAAGAAAAACATAAGATCTTAAATAGATAAACTCAAAATCATCTTAGATCTATAGAAATATGAACATGCTCAATTAGAAAGTGACTAGGGTTTTAAAATAGACAGAGGTAAAAAAAATCTGGTTTGAACCAGAGATTTGAAGTCATAAACACGAAGATAACAGTACTCAGAAACATAGAGATGAACACAGGCGGATTCATCGAGAAAATGAAGGATTTGGAACGAGTCTGTGTTGAATCTCTTTGAGATTCCCTCAAATAACACAAAAATCATAACACCAGTAAAGAAAGGAGGCCAGATGGGGCCTAAGATCGAAGAGAAAACCCATGAATTGAAGGGGATTCGGGTGACTGTAACGACCCGACCGGTCGTTTTGTGTATCAGGACCCTGTTCCCCTAAATGAGACTTCTCGTAGCGGCTTATTATGATTTATGACTCGCGGGGACGGGTGGTATGGGATTCGGAAGTGTTTAGAGTGATATAGGAACACTTGGTTCCTTAAGGTTGGCCTTTAAGGCCAAGTTTGACTTCGGTCAACATTTTAAGTAAACGACCTCGAGATCGAGTTTCAACGGTTTCGGTAGCTTCGTATGATGATTTCAGACTTGGGCGTATGTTCGGAATGGGTTTTGGATGACCCGGGAGCGTTTCGGCGCCCAATATCGAAATAAGAGTTTCCTTAAGTTCATATTGTGGTTTGGGACTTGTTTTTGTGTTATCGAGGTCCAAACGGAATTCTGAGACCGGAAATAGTTCCATTATGTCATTTATGACTTTCTTGCAAAATTTGGTGTCATTCCGAGTAGTATAGGTCGGTTTGGCGTATTTAAAGTGAATTCTAGATCTCTAAGTTCTGATTTTAATTCAATTTGGTTTTGGGGTCGAATTCTTAGTTTCGTTTGTTTTTTTTCACGTTCCAAAAATTCGAGCGAGTCCGTATCATGAATACAGACTTTCCAGTGCCTTTGGATCGGGTCCCGAAGGGCTCGAGTGAGTTTCGAACCTCTCAGAGTTAAATGCAAAACACTAGAATTTTTGTGTCAGGTTTCCTTCTATGCGTTCGCGGCTGCTCGGTCGCGTTTGCATAAAAGGATTTGGGCAGGAGTGAAAATTACCCTATGAGTTCACATAGGTGCTCCACGTTCGCATAGGGTAAAGAATTAGGCTAGACCAGCTTCGCCCTTATACAGTGTGTTCGCACCCTCCCAGTTGCGTTCGCGTAGGTCTAGTCAAGCTAGCCTCCACAGAAGGCCTCATCATGCCCTGGCCACTTGTTCATCGCGAACGCACTGCCCCTGCTGCGTTCGCATAGAAGGGGCAGCTGGGCAGTGTGTTTTAAAACGGGACTCAAACCATTTTTGGCATTCTTCTTCTACCTAGGGGTGATTTTAAGCATTCAAGAGAGACAAACGACCTAGGCATTTTAAGGTAAGTAATTCCTACCATAAACTTAGTCTAATACTTGGATTCTTAGGTAGATTAACTCATTAATTAGTGGAAATTCAAGGGTTAGAGTAAAAACCTAGGTTTTATAAAAATTGGGAGAATTACCAAGGAATTTGCCATGAAATCACACAAAAACTATATATTAATGATCCTTAGGCTATGGGTAATTGATACCTTCAAAAATTTCCGGAATCCGAGCATGTGGGCCCGGGGGTGTATTTTAGGATTTTTCAAAGTAAGGAGAAATAACTAAATAAATAGGAGAATTCCATACTTTTGAGTATAAATTGATATATTTGTATAACATTTGGCTAGTTTCGAGACCTTGGGTGAAGTGTTTGATGTTTTGGGCGCGTTCTTGACCCGGAGAGTAGGTTCGACACGAGGTGAATCTCCTTTCTAACCTTGTAAGAGGGAATTATCCCCCTAGGTAATATAAATGACTACGTGCTAATGTTTGTGGGGGCTACGTACGTACAAAGTGACGAGAATCCGTACATAGCGGCTATTATTGTTATGTCCGGGTAGTTAGGCCTACACCGTGCCTTGTGTTTTTCCTTGAATTTAACTATGTGCTTTATGAATTTATGTCATATGCGGTTTTGTTTCCCTGAGATCATGGAATTTGAGAATTTAAAGGAATTTTTCACTGGAAAATAAAATTATGAAGAATACTGTGTATGTTGCGACCACTTCGCAATTTACATTCCGCGAGAAGAGTGTTATTTCCCCCACTCTCATGGGAGTGGGCCGTAGGACACGGCGAGATTGAAAGATACATTATGGTTAATATTGTGTGTTCATGTGACAGCTTCGCAATTTACATTCCGCGAGCGGAGTGTTATTTTCCCCACTCTCATGGGAGCGGGTCGTACGCCACAACGAGATTGAAAGATGTAATTATGATTCGGGCCGTTCGACCCTCGACAGTGCACATATATGATTATTATGATGGCTCAGGCCGGTTGTCCTTATCCCGCATGCGCATGTTAAACTGTTAATGATTTCAAGAATACTGAAGTGATAAGATATTTGGGGGAAATTGAAGTAGTAATTGTTTATTTACTTCCAGTATTTATTTGAATTAAAATTATCTTTAGTGTTTACTGTTTTTATCATCCTCGTATACCTATTAATGATATCATATCTTTTTAAATTATTTTGTTGGACCTTAGTGAGTGTCAAGTCGACCTCTCGTCACTACTTCTTCGAGGTTAGGCGGGATACTCACTGGGTATATATTTGTTTATGTACTCATGATACACCTCTGTACTTAGTTGTACAGGTTCTGAGGCTGGTGCATCTGGTTATCAGACCGGAGCTCGATTCTGAGTATAGATTGGACCTGACTTCATGGTGAGCTGCTTCTCCTGATGATCCTCGACAACACCATGGGGTTTCTTTTGTTATTCCCGTCTATTTCTTCCAAACATTGGGACAATTGTATTATATATTTTGTATATTCTGTTAGTATACCTGTAGAACTTGTGACACTAGTACCTAGCACACACGTCGTAAATATTATGGTTTACGGGTCTGTATATATATTGGTTCACGCCTCCTTATGACTGCTTTTGGTTAAATTGGCTAATTATCTTTTTCAATTAATGTTTTGAACCTTAAAACTTGGCACGTGTTGGGATGTCTAATCAAATATGTGAAAATCCTTAGTTATTTGGGTGTTGGCTTGCTAGACCCCGGTGTTGGGCGCCATCACGACCTGAGTTAGGATTTTGGGTCGTGACAACATGGTATCAGAGCTCTACGTTCACGTAGGTCTCACAAGTCACGGGCAAACCTAGTAGAGTCTTGCAGATCAGTATGGAGACGTCACTACTTATCTTCGAGAGGCTATAGGGTGTTAGGAAACCTCTCCTTATTTTTATTCTATCGTGCAATCGATGGTTTACTAAATCTCATTCTTCTATTTTCTCACATATGGTGAGGACGCGTGCATCCGATGTTCCAGACCGGGGGGGCCGCTACCCCCGTTGTCCGAGGCCGTGGCAGAGGCTGGGGGAGGGCATCGACCCAAGGTAGGGGACGAGGGCGTCCTAGAGCTATTCCAGTTGCACCACCACCAGAGGATCCTATTATAGAGGTGCAGGGTGAGGTGCCCTCAGCAGATCCTGCTCCAGTGGACTTTATGACGGCGCCAGGCTTCCAGGAGGTCATGGCCGTATGATGCGGTTTATGGACACTATGTCCCAGGCTGGTTTATTTCCAGCAGATGCTGCCACATCTCAGGCGGGAGGGAGCCCAGACTCCTACCGCCCAGGTTGCAGGTCAGGCAGCGGCATTACATCATACCCCGGGTACATTGCCCATGGGTGGAGTTCAGCCTGTAGCAGCAACACCTGAGCCCAGACGAGCTGCGGACGGCGATTCACAGAAGTTATTGGATAGATGGACTCGATTGCACCCTCTAGTCTTCGGGGGTGGGCGAGGCGAGGATGCCCAGGATTTTGTTGACAGGTGCAGGGACAGACTGCACAACATAAGGATACTAGAGTCCCATGGAGTGGATTTCACTACCTTTCAATTGAAGGGCAGAGCTCGCAGATGGTGGCGGTCTTATATTCTCAGCAGGCCAGCAGATTCTCCTCCTGTCACTTGGGAGAAGTTCACTCAGATGTTTCTAGACAGATATATCCCACCCTCTGAGAGGGAAGAGCTGCGGTATCAGTTTGAGCAGCTGGAGCAGGGACAGATGTCATTGATAGATTATGAGGCTAGCTTTTCAGAGTTGTCTCGCCATGCACTCATGATATTACCTACTGATGCTAAGAGAGTGCGGAGATTTGTGGCTGGGTTGCATCCAGGTATTAGGGCCACCATGACCCGAGAGGTAGAGATGGGTACTCCTTATCATCTCGTGGTGGAGATTTCCCGCCGGGTCGAGGGGTATCGGTTGAGGAGCAGGGAGCAGGGGCAGCAGGACAAGAGGGCTAGATTATCCAGAGATTTCAGAGGTGCCCCAGTTAGGGGCAGAGGTCAGTTTGGTAGTGGTCAGCCCAACAAGCCTTCATATTCAGCACCCTCACCACCTCCCTGAGGTGTTCCAGCGAGGCCTCATTTCAGCGCCATGCAGAGCGTTCCTACCATCCTCCAGCCATTCAGAGTCCACCTAGTGGTTATTCCAGTCATCCGAGATCCTTTAGTCCCTACTTCAATGCTATAACAGAGAGTACACATCGCTCTCCGGCCATTCAGGGTTCCTCTTCGGGGCAGCAGGCTATGATACCTGGAGGTTGTTATGAGTGTGGCGATCCAGGTCATATTGTCCCATGTTTTGGGGCAAAGCAGTGCAGCAGGGTTATCAGCCTATGGGTCCAGCACCAGCCGTCAGGCCACCTAGAGGTGGAGGACAGGTCGGCATGGGTCGTCCTAGAGGTGGAGGCCAGTCAGGGGGAGGTCAGTCAGCTCTTGTTCATTCTGACGGGGCTCAGTCTTCCGGTGCTCCAGCTAGATTCTATGCTATTCCGTCCAGATCAGATGCAGTGGCTTCAGATGCCGTGATTACAGGTATTATTTCACTATGTGGTAGAGAGGCATCAATGTTATTTGATCCAGGATCCACCTATTCATATGTTTCATCCTTATTTGCCTATTTTCTGGATGTTCCTCGTGAGTCCTTGGGTTCTCCTATATATGTGTCCACTCCTGTGGGCGATTCTGTGGTGGTAGATCGGGTTTACCGGTCCTATATGGTTACTTCTTGTGGGTTCGAGACCCGAGCAGACCTTCTACTGCTCGACATGGTTGATTTTGAGGTTATTCTAGGCATGTATTGGCTATCTCCCTATCATGCCGTGCTAGATTACCATGCCAAGACAGTTACTTTAGCCATGCCCGAGTCGCCTAGGATGGAGTGGAGAGGTTCCTTAGTTAGTGCAGCTAGTCGGGTTGTTTCATTCCTGAAGGCTCGACACATGGTCGGGAAGGGTTGTCTAGCGTATCTTGCTTATGTTCGGGACACCACCGCCGAATCTCCGATGATTGATTCAGTGCCAGTTGTTCGAGAGTTTGCTGATGTATTTCCTTCAGACCTTCCGGGCATGCCTCCGGATCGTGATATCGATTTCTGTATTGATGTGGCTCCAGGTACTCAGACTATTTCTATCCCCCCCGTACCTTATGGCTCCGAAAAAGTTGAAGGAGTTTAAGGAGAAGCTTGAGGAGTTGTTAGCTAAGGGATTTATCAGACCGAGTGTATCGCCTTGGGGTGCTCCAGTGCTATTCGTGAAGAAGAAGGATGGTCTATGCGGATGTGTATTGATTACCGCCAGTTGAACAAGGTTACCATTAAGAACAAGTATCCATTGCCGCGTATCGATGATTTGTTTGACCAGTTGCAGGGTGCTCGGGTGTTTTCTAAGATTGATTTGAGATTCGGGTATCACCAGCAGAAGATTCGGGACTCGGATGTTTCGAAGACTGCTTTTCGCACGAGATATGGCCATTATGAGTTCCTGGTGATGTCCTTTGGCTTGACTAATGCCCGCGGCATTTATGGACTTGATGAACAGGGTGTTCAGGCCGTATATTGATTCCTTTGTCATTGTCTTTATTGATGACATTTTGATCTACTCACGTAGCCTGGGGGAGCACGAGCAGCATTTGAGAGTTATGCTCCAGACTTTGTGATAACAAAAGCTATATGCTAAGTTATCCAAGTGTGAGTTCTGGTTGGATTTGGTAGCATTCTTGGGGCATGTGGCATCCGGAGAAGGTATCAAGGTTGATCCTCAGAATATTGAGGTAGTTCAGAGTTGGCCGCGTCCTACTTCAACTACGGAGATCAGGAGCTTTTTAGGCATAGTAGGCTATTATCGCCGATTTGTAGAGGGGTTCTCTTCTATTGCAGCTCCATTGACTAGATTGACTCAGAAGAATGCTCAGTTCCGATGGTCCGAAGAGTGTGAGGCGAGCTTTCAAAAGCTCAAGACAGCATTGACCTCAGCAACAGTTCTGGTATTGCCTTCCGGTTCTGGGATGTATACAGTGTATTGTGATGCTTCACGCGTTGGTTTAGGATGTGTGTTGATGCAGGAAGGGAGAGTTATGGCTTATGCTTCGCGCCAGCTGAAGGTTCATGAGAAGAATTACCCTGTGCATGATTTAGAGTTGGCAACATTGTTCATGATCTTAAGATTTGGAGGCACTACTTGTATGGGGTGTCCTGTGAGGTTTATACAGACCACCGTAGCTTACAGCACTTGTTCAATCATAGGGATCTTAATTTGAGGCAGCGCAGATGGCTCGATTTGTTGAATGATTATGATATCACCATTCTTTATCATCTGGGCAAGGCAAATGTGGTAGCAGATTCCTTGAGCAGGAAGGCAGAGAGTATGGGTAGCTTGGATTATATTGCAGTAGAGGAGAGGCCTCTAGCCTTAGACATTCAGTCCTTGGCTAATCGCCTGGTGAGGTTAGAACTTTCAGAGCCTCGCCGAGTTTTAGCGCATGTAGTTGCTCAGTCTTCCTTGTTGGGGGAGATTAAGGCTCGGTAGTTTGATGATCCGTACTTGGTAGAGCTATGGGAGATAGTGGTTCAGGATGGTGCCAAGGAGGTTACTATTGGCGAGGATGGTGTTCTAAGACTTCAGGGTCGTTTATGTGTTCCTACTGTCGATGGACTGAGAGGGAGGATTCTAGAGGAGGCACACAGTTCTCGGTATTCTGTTCATCCTGGTGCTACGAAGATGTATCGTGATTTGAAGCAGCATTACTGGTGGAGACGGATGAAGAGGGACATTGTGGAGTATGTGGCTAGGTGTCTTAATTGCCAGCAGGTTAAGTATGAGCACCAGAGCCCAGGAGGCCTACTTCAGCAGATGCCCATTCCTGAGTGGAAGTGGGAACGCATCACTATGGACTTCGTGGTTGGGTTGCCTCGGACTTTGCAAACAGTTGACGCGGTTTGGGTCATTGTGGATAGATTGACCAAATCGGCGCATTTCATTCCAGTGGCTACTACATATACTTCTGAGAGGTTGGCCCAGATCTACATTCAGGAGATACTCCGGTTGCACGGTATGGCGGTGTCCATTATATCAGATCGAGGTCCTCAGTTCACCTCGCACTTCTGGAGAGCATTGCATAATGATATGGGTACTGATCTCAGCACAACATCTCACCCTCAGACTGATGGTCAGTCGGAGCGTACAGTTCAGATATTGGAGGACATGCTCCGAGCATATGTGATTGACTTCGGAGGTCAGTGGGACCAGTTCTTGCCTTTGGCCGAGTTCGCTTACAATAATAGTTATCAGTATAGCATCGAGATGGCTCCATTTGAGGCTTTGTATGGTCCGCGATGTTGTTCTCCTATCGGGTGGTTTGGGCTTGGCGAGGCTAAGTTATATGGCACTGATCTGGTGAGAGATGCTTTGGAGAAAGTGAAGTTGATTTAGGAGAGGCTCCACACAAAACAGTCCAGACAGAAGAGTTACGCGGATCAGAGGGCGCTTGATGTATAATTAATGGAGGGAGATAAGGTTCTGTTGAAGGTCTGCCCGATGAAGGGTATTATGAGGTTCGGAAAGAAAGGCAAGTTGAGCCCGAGTTTTATAGGTCCCTTCGAGGTGTTGAGGTGAGTTGGGGAGGCTACTTATGAGCTAGATTTACCTCCCATTTTGTCAGGAGTTCATCCGGTATTTCATGTATCCATGCTCCGGAGGTACCACGCCGACTTCTCTCACATGGTTGATTTCAGCACTATTCAGTTGGATGAGAGGTTGGGCTACGAGGTGGAGCCAGTTGTTATTATTGATAGGCAGGATCGCCAGTTGAGATCCAAGAGAGTTTCTATAGTAAAGGTCAAGTGGAGGGGCCAACCAGTCGAGGAGGCGACCTGGGAGTCCGAGGAGTACATGCGGAGAAGATATCCACATTTATTCAGCACTTCAATTATGATTCTATACCCGTTCGAGGACGAATGTTTGTTTAAGAGTTGGAGAATATAATGACCTGACCGGTCGTTTTGTGTATCAGGACCCCGTTCCCCTAAATGAGACTTCCGGTAGTAGCTTATTATGATTTATGACTCGCGGGGACGGGTGGTACGGGATTCGGAATTGTTTAGAGTGATATAGGAACACTTGGTTCCTTAAGGTTGGCCTTTAAGGCCAAGTTTGACTTCGGTCAACATTTTGAGTAAACGACCTCGAGATCGATTTTCAACGGTTCCAGTAGCTTCGTATGATGATTTTGGACTTGGGCGTATGTTCGTAATGGGTTTTGGATGACCCGGGAGCGTTTCGGCGCCCAATATCGAAATAAGAGTTTTCTTAAGTTCATATTGTGGTTTGGGACGTGTTTTTGTGTTATCAAGGTCCGAACGGAATTCCGAGATCGGGAATAGTTTTGTTATGTCATTTATGACTTGCTTGAAAAATTTGGTGTCATTCCGAGTAGTATAGGTCGGTTCGGCGCATTTAAAGCGAATTCTAGAACTCTAAGTTCAAAGTTTGATTCAATTTGGTTTTGGGGTTGAATTCTTAGTTTCGTTGTTGTTTTTCACGTTCCGAAAATTTGAGCGAGTCCGTATCATGAATAAAGACTTGCCAGTGCCTTTGAATGGGGTTCCGAGGGGCTCGGGTGAGTTTTGGACCCCTCTGAGTTAAATGCAAAACACCAGAATTTCTGTGTCTGGTTAATTCTATGCGTTCGCGGTTGCTCGGTCACGTTCGGATAGAAGGATCTAGGCAGGGGTGAAAACTACCATATGCGAATGCATAGGGTAAAGCATTGGGCTAGACCAGCTTCGCCCTTATATAGTGCGTTCGCACCCCCCCCCCCCCCNGTTCGCGTAGGTCTAGCCAAGCTAGCCTCCGCATTCGCGTAGGTCTAGCCAAGCTAGCCTCCGCGTTCGCGTAGAACCATCCGCGTTCGCATAGAAGGCCTCATCAGACCCTGGACACTTGTTCATCGCGAACGCACTGCCCCTGTTGCGTTCGCATAGAAGGGGCAGCTGGGCAGTGTGTTTTAAAACGGGACTTAAACCATTTTTAGCATTCTTCTTCTTCCTTGGGGTGATTTTTAAGCATGCAAGAGAGACAAACGACCTAGCCATTTTGAGGTAAGTAATTCCTACCATAAACTTAGTCTAATACTTGGATTCTTAGGTAGATTAACTCATTAATTAGTGAAAATTCAAGGGTTAGAGTAAAAACTTAGGTTTTATAAAAATTGGGAGAATTACCAAGGAATTTGCCATGAAATCACACAAAAATTATATATGAATGATCCTTAGGCTATGGGTAATTGATTCCTTCAAAAATTTTCGGAATCCGAGCATGTGAGCCTGGGGGTGTATTTTAGGATTTTTCAAAGTAAGGCGAAATAATTAAATAAATAGGAGAATTCCATACTTTTGAGTATAAATTGATATATTTGTATAGCATTTGGCTAGTTTCGAGTCCTTGGGTGACGAGTTTGGAGTTTCGGGCGCGTTCTTGACCCAGAGAGTAGGTTCGACATGAGGTGAGTCTCATTTCTAACCTTGTAAGAGGGAATTGTCCCCCTAGGTGATATAAATGACTACGTGCTAATGTTTGTGGGGGCTACGTATGTACAACGTGACGAGAGTCCGTACGTAGCGGCTAATATTGTTATGTCCGGATAGTTAGGCCTACACCATGCCTTGTGTTTTTCCTTGAATTGAACTATATGCTTTATGAATTTATGTCATATGCGGTTTTGTTTCCCTGAGATCATGGAATTTGAGAATTTAAAGGAATCTGAGGACCAGGATGGCCGAAGATCAAAACCTAAATGTGCCAGGGGTTGATCATCGAAGCCTGGGCAATAACGATTAAGGAATTTGAGCGCTGATGTAGCTAAGAGCCACCTTCATAGTCAATTCATTAGGGTTGTCACCTTCTACCCGGAAAAGTATCCACCGTTTTCTTTATCTGTTAAGCCTCACAGCTATGGGACTTCCTAAAGAAAACTGCAATCGCAGTTTATCAACCACTCACAAGACCACCGAGATCTTCGACTTAGCTCCCAAAGGTAATCCACCCGGCCCTTTCCNTTTTTCACTGGAAAATAAAATTATGAAGAATATTATGTATGCATGCAACTGCTTCGCAATTTACATTCCGTGAGCGGAGTGTTATTTCCCCCACTCTCATGGGAGTGGGCCGTACACCAGGACGAGATTGAAAGATACATTATGGTTAATATTGTGTGTGCATGTGACCGCTTCGCAATCTACATTCCATGAGCGGAGTGTTATTTTCC
The DNA here is from genome assembly GCA_005239525.1 of Nicotiana knightiana. Taxonomy (NCBI): domain Eukaryota; kingdom Viridiplantae; phylum Streptophyta; class Magnoliopsida; order Solanales; family Solanaceae; genus Nicotiana; species Nicotiana knightiana. The sequence continues at coordinate 69,742 of ML394722.1, forward strand.
CCACTTTCATGGGAGCGGGCAGTACGCCACGACGAGATTGAAAGATGTAGTTATGGTTCGGGCTGTTCGACCCTCGACAGTGCACATATATGATTATTATGATGGCTCAGGCCGGTTGTCCTTTTCCCGCATGCGCATATTAAACTGTTAATGATTTCAAGAATACCGAAGTGATAAGATATTTGGGGGAAATTGAAGTAGTAATTGTTTATTTACTTCCAGTATTTATTTGAATTACAGTTACTTTAATGTTTACTGTTTTTATCATCCTAGTATGCCTATTACTGATATCATATCTTGTTAAACTATTTTGTTGGACCTTAGTGAGTATCAAGTCGACCTCTCTTCACTACTTCTTCGAGGTTAGGCGGGATACTCACTAGGTACATATTTGTTTATGTACTCATGCTACGCTTCTGTACTTAATTGAACAAGCTCTGAGGCTGGTGCGTCTGGTTATCAGACCGGAGCTCGATTCTGAGTATAGATTGGACCTGACTTCATGGTGAGCTGCTTCTCCTGACGATCCTTGGCAGCACCATGGGGTTTCTTTTGTTATTCCCGTCTATTTCTTCCAGATAGTGGGACAGTTGTATTATATCTTTTGTATATTCTGTTAGTATGCCCATAGGACTTGTGAACTAGTTCCTGGCACACACGTAGTAGATATTATGATTTACGGGTCTGTATATATATTAGCTCACGCCTCCTTATGACTGCTTTTGGTTAAATCGCTAATTATCTTTTTCAATTAATGATTTGAACCTTAAAACTTGGCACGTGTTGGAATGTCTAATCAAATATGTGAAAATCCTTAGTTATTTGGGTGTTGGCTTGCCTGACTCCGGTGTTGGGCTCCATCACGACCTGAGTTAGGATTTTGGGTCGCGACAGTGACGGTGGGGTAGGGTTAGGGAGAAGAGTGAGAGAGATGAGAGGGAAAAGGGATTCAGGGGCGGAGGAACTTGGGAAATGATTAGGGTTGGGGGTTGTTGGGTAATTAAAAATGGAAGGAATGTCCTGGATCGTTGATCTTTTGAGATCAACGACCAAGATTGAATCTGAGGGGTTAGGCGAGTTATAAAATGGGTTATGGGTATGGGGTTGTGGGTTAATTGGTATTGTATCAGGGTTATGGTATTGAGTTGATTTAATTGGGCCAAGGTCCGAAATTAAAAGAGGCTATTTGTTAAATACACAATTAATTTGAAAATAATTCATAAAAATTGCCAATAAATGATAAAAATTGATATTTATGCATAAAAATTATTTAAAACAATTAATTAATAATATAAAAATATAAAAGGTCATTTTCTTGTAAAATAAAGCAATTATGCCCATATGAGCTATTATTGCAAAGTTATTGCAATTATAACCTAATAAATGTAAATATGGCTTTTCAAGAAATAATTAAAGCTTAATATAAATATAAATGATAAAATTAAGCAATAAAATTATCATAAAACCATTTGTGATGCAATTAGTAATTATTTATATAATAAAGCTACTGGGATAAATTAATTAAAAATCCTTTAAAAATGCATAAATTATGAAAAAATTATAATTGATGCTCATGCATTGTTTCGGAGATATATATGCATTTTGAAAATAATATAGAAAAAAATTGGGTATCAACAATCACCGATAGATGCAGCAGGAGTGAGTATGAAGGAGAGTTGCTAGAACAGTGGGAGACATGCAACCCCATTGTTCTATCATGGATTATGAACAAAGTGGCACCAAAGCTTTTAGGTGGAGTTGTATATGCGTCTGATGCATATCTAGTATGGGAAGATCTACGAGAGAGGTTCAATAAGGTAAATCGTGTTAGGATTTTCCAAGGAACAAGTTCTGTTTCAGTGTATTTTTCAAAATTAAAGGAACTGTGGCATGAGTATGATGTTTTGGTTCCATTTCCTAATTGCTGTGAAAAATCGAAACAACATGCAGAAAATTTACATCAACAAAGAGTTATGTAGTTTCTATCTGGTTTGAATGAGTCATATGACCAAGCTAGGAGACAAATTCTTATGCAAACCAATGCACCTAGTCTAAATCAAACTTATGCTATGATTATTCAAAATGAGAGTCAACAGAAAATAGGAGTGAATGTTGTAACTTCTGATAAGATAGAGAGCTTAGCTATGCAAGCAGGACGAGGAAGAGGTACAATACCTACAATGTGATTTCTGTCATCTTAAGGGACATACTAAAGAAAATTGTTATAAGATTGTTGGTTATCCTACTGATTATGCTCCTAGAAGGAGATATGGTGAACGGACTAGGGCTCAAGGTAAATGGCAACATAACTCAGACACTGGAAATCGAAATGTTTGGAATGGGACAATAATGATAAATCTGGATGGACTAATCCTAATGTTGGTAGGCAAAGTGGCAATGGTGGCAATGCTGGTAAACTAGGTGGCTGGAGAAGAGAACCTACGACTATGATTAACAATGCATATGCAAGTACATCTTTTATGCAGGATATAGGTAATGGCCCTTCTAGAGCTGCTGAGCACAAGGTATATCACTACTTCACAGATGAACAATACAATCAGATTCCAAGTCACATTCTGAATCAAGCATGGAAAACATGGCAGGTCCAGGAACTAATGAAGGAGCAGGTGAGATTAAATGTCTAATGAGAAATTTAACACAAAAGTCACAAGAGAAGGAATGTGTTGTAGATTCAGGTGCTGCTCATCACATCACATCACATCACATCTGATTTAGAATTACTATCAGATGTTAAGTGTACAAAGAAAACTGATAAGGATAGAGTAACCCTGGAGAGCAAGCTGATATTACTCACATTGGTAGTGCAACCCTGTTAGACAAGAGAGAGATTAGTATGTGCTTTATGTTCCTAATTCAAGTTTAACTTGCTCTCAGTAGCAAAGTTAACAAAGGAACTGAAATGTAATGCCAGTTTCTTTCCGGATTTCTGTATATTTTAGGATCTTTGGAATGACAAGGTGAAGGGGATTGGTAAAGAAAGAGGAGGCTTATACGTACTCAGAAGATTGGCTAACAGAATAAATGCACTCAATGCTGTGATCAGGACAAGCAGAGATTCAAGTGAAGTTTGGCATAACATGCTAGGTCACCCATCTGCATCAGTAATGAGACATGTAGTAGGCTTAAACAAAATGTTACATGAGAATTGTTTGATATGTCCACTAGCAAAGCAGACTAGATTGAAGTTTCCATTAAGCTAGTCTAGAACAGAAGTAGCATTTCATCTTGTACACATCGACCTATGGGGACCCTATAAGATTGCTACATTTGATAAGAAATAATATTTCCTAACAGTTGTGGATGATTACTCTAGATATACATGGGTGTTTTTTCTGCAGCTAAAATCTGAAGCAGTAGTGGCAATAAAGCAACTCATTGCCATGGTTCAAAATCAGTTTGGTATTGTGATTAAGGTGATAAGATCAGATAATGGATCTGAATTCTTTAATGCACAATGTTCTGAGTTGTTAACAGACCTTGGTATAATTCATCAGAGCAACTCTCCTTACACCCAACAGCAGAATGGCATAGTGAAAAGAAGACACAGGTATATACTTGACACTGCAAGAGCTTTGAAGTTTCAGGGTTCAATTCCAAGCAGATACTGGGGGATGTGTATTAAGACTACAGTATACTTGATTAACAAGTTGCCATCAAGTGTTATAGGGGGCAAAACTCCAGATGAGTTGTTGTACCACAAGAATGCTAATATTGCACATTTAAGAACTATAGGTTGCTTCTGTTATGCAACAAATTTAGTCAAAACAGATAAGTTTGCAGAGAGAGCCAAGACAACCATTCTGATGGGGTACTCTGAAACACAAAAGGGGTACATTCTGCTTGATTTGGCCACAAAGCAGTTTTTTACAAGTAGGGTTGTCATGTTCAAGGAATCAAAATTTCATTTTTCTAAGAAGGATGAGAGCAGATCATATGATTCACAGGAGCACATGGAGCAGGGAATACTGTAATACTCACCTTTACACACACAGACAATAGAGTCAACCCCAATAGCAGAAGACATGAGCCTACAAGACAATGGGAAAAGTGACTTGCAAGGGAATCTGCCAACTATGCAGGAGATAAGTAATGATGATATGCGGGAAGCCTCTCAAAATATGCACAATATGGATGTTGTCCATGCAGATACACAAAGTGATGAACATCAAGGAGGTGCGAAAATCTCAGTCAACAGACAGGAAGATAATGATAAGCAAATTTCAAGACCAGACAGAAGGTCTACAAGGCAAGTTAAGGAGCCAATATGGATGAAAGATTATGTCATAACAAAGAAGACAATCAACTGCAACTATCATATTTCCAACTATCTGGCTTATGATCATACTAGTACAAGCTATCAATGCTACTTGGCTAGGTTCACTCAACTAACAGAACCACAGGCATTTAAAGAAGCAGCGAAAGACAGCAGGTGGATAGAAGCTATGAAGAAAGAAGTGAAGGCATTAGAAGATAACAAAACATGGGAAATAGTGAACTTACCAGAAGGTAAGAACATTGTTGGATCTAAATGGGTGTACAAGATCAAGTTCAAGGCAAATGGATAAGTTGAAAGGTTCAAGGAAAGATTAGTAGCAAAAAGATATAGTCAAATGGAAGGTTTAGACTATCATGATACATTCTCACCAGTGGCAAAGATGGTCACAGTGAGATCTGTCATTTCACTAGCAGCATCAAGAGGTTGGAACTTGTTTAAGATGAATGTCTATAATGCATTCTTACAGGGAGACCTAAATGAAGAAGTGTACATGGAACTGTCTGAGGGGTTCAAAAGACAAGGGGATTAGAAAGTGTGAAAATTGCTCAAGTCCTTGTATGGACTTAAGCAAGCCTCTCGGCAGTGGAATATCAAGTTGACTGAAGCATTACTTAGAGCAGGGTTTACACAAATCCATCATGACTACTCATTCTTTACATTGAGAAGTCAAGAAGGAATAGTAATCATTTTAGTATATGTGGATGATCTCCTCATTACAGGAAGTAGCTCAACACTAGTGAAGAAAGCCAAAGATATACTACATCAGAACTTTAAGGTAAAGGAGCTGGTAGAACTTAAATATTTTCTAGGTATTGAGGTTCTAAGGTCTAAAGGTGGAGTGTTGCTGAATCAAAGGACATATTGGAGTTAATCTCAGAAATGGGGTTGAGTGGTGCTAAACCTGCTAGCACACCATTGGAAGTGAATTCAAAATTGACAACAATAAAATATGATCAAGCAAATGGAATCACAGGGGATCCGCCTTTACAGAATGTTGGTGCTTATCATAGGTTAGTAGGAAGGCTTTTATATGTTATCATTACCAGGCCAAACATCAATTATGCAGTGCAGGCATTGAGTCAGTTTATGCAAGCACCAAAAAGGTCTCACTGGGTTGTTGCCTTAAGAGTTGTAAGATACCTGAAAATTACTCCTGGACAAGGGATTTTAATGAAGTCTGACCATGCAGAAACTCTTACCTGTTGGTGTGACTCTGACTGGGCTGCATGTCTAAATACTAGAAGGCCAGTTACTGGATATGTTATCAAATTTGGAGATTCAATGATTTCTTAGAAGTCGAAGAAACATCATATTGTCTCTAGAAGTTCAGCTGAGGCAGAATACAGGAGCATGGCAGTCAGCATTGCTGAGATAACATGGTTACTTGGTCTATTCAAGGAGTTGGGTGTAAACATAACTCAACCAGTCACGATTTTCAGCGATAGTAAGTCAACAATCCAACTTGCAGCAAATCTGGTGTTTCATGAGAGGACTAAGTACATAGAGATTGATTGCCATTTTATTCGAGACAAGATCAAGGAAGGAACAGTTAAGGCAATACATGTTAATACCAAGGAGTAGCAGGCAAACTTACTGACTAAAGCTTTGGGGACAGCTCAACATGTTCATCTGCTTGGCAAGCTCAGAGTGTTCAATATTTTGCACCCTCCAGATTGAGGGGGCATATTGTAATGTCACATGATTTACACGTGACTTATTAGACTTGTTAGATGAGTTGTTAAGCTGATTAGTTAGGCAGTTATAGTTGTTAATATAAGTTAAGGGATAGATTAGTCTTTTCATGTTTTACTAGTCTTTTCTTCTTAGCTCCTTGTATATATCGGAGCATAGAATTCAATGAAACAGTGGCTTGAACATTTCTTCTCTAACACCGACTCTTCTCATAATTCCCTCTAGAACCTTCCACCATTGAAGCCCTTGATAATCCCTGTATTTTAGCAATATTTTTATGAAAAAAGAAATTAAAAGCCAGTTAGTTAGGTTCAATTCAATATGTTCAGCTGGTTTTAAAATTTCTTTTTAACAGAGAAGAATACTGGGGAATGTAGGACACTAAGTAGGCGTTTGGACATAAATTTCAAGATTTTTTTTCAAATTTGAAATTTCACTAAAATTTGATTTGAAGATGAGTTTGTGTTTGGTTATAATTTTTGCAACATATTTGGATGTACTTTTTCAAAACCACGAAACATAATTTATACCTCACAATTTATAAAAAATATCAAAACCACCCGGACTTGATTATCTTACTTGAAACAAACTATCAAACATGCTGAATGTTTAACTGTACGAACAATCTCTAATAGAAGTTGTAGTGACTCCTTCGGGTAAAAGTAGAAATTGTAGATCTCAACAATGGATATTAAAATATAGTTCAAGACCACTCAATCAGATGGTGGGTAGTTGTATTGGTTACCTAGGTTTAATAACTAATTTGAATCCTTTTGATAAATTTAAAAAGTATAGGGTAAATTTGTAAAACTTAAAAAACTAATTTTCCAATTTTTCAATTGAAATACTGGTTCTCAACAGTTTTTCAAATTCGAAAATGCATTTTCAAGTTGGATTTGAAAAAATCTAAAATTTTCATAACCAAACATTGTTTTGAAATATTTTTTTTGAAAAAAAAGGAAAAATTTCTTATATCCAAAAGGGCTGTAAGTGTTCGCAACTACGCCATACTATGAGACAACGAGACCCCATATGCTTGGCATATTCTTAAGTAAGTAGATATTTGCACATAAAAAATGTGAGATTTTTAATAACAAAAAAGTTAAGTTAAAAAAAAAAATTTGAATACTCAACTTGTGTTTGGATATACATTTTGCTTGAAAAACATTAATGTTTTATAAGAGAAAAATATTATTACTTGGAAAAGAGGTAAAAACTATTTTTTCAAATTTGAAACTCATCCTTAAAAATTCAGCTAAATATATAACCAAACACTGATTTAAAAATACTTTTTGAAAAAGAGGAAAAGAAAAATATTGTGTCCAAACGGCTCCCAAATCTGGTGTATTAGTCTATCGGATACAGAATCTTCTGTTTATTATAAAGATGTACTAGATAGAAAGAGTTAAGCAAGCACGGAAGCAGAATAGCAGTGGTTAGCAGTGCGAGAACGTTACAGTATTGTCAAAGGCGAAAAGTTCTAAAAAACGCTTTAGATCTATTTGGGCTTTAAGCGTAAAACGCACTTAAAGTATGTGCTTTAGTTAAAAAAGGCGCAATAAAGAAAAAAAATAAAAAATTATATGTAATTCAAGAATAAAGTAACAAATTCATTATAATATTTCCCGTAGCAGCTAATACACTTATTTTCGATTATAGTTGTTGTTTAGTGCCGCTTGATTCAAGAGAGAACTCATGGGCATCGAGGAGCACACCTTAGTGCCTTGCCTTATACCGAAACACAACTTAAGCTACCCGAAGCACTCTCCTTGAGCTTTTCCGAGCTTCAGGGCTTAAACACGCTTTAAATGAGCGTTTGACAATACTAGTACGTTAATATTTCGATTAACAGTAAAGTGCATAGTACATTTTTGTCTCATACGTCTAACAAAATTCTACTGCCTTCGCAAACTACGAGTTGAGATTAGCATAAATGCATAATCCATAACATTGAACAATGACATCTGCACATTTCAAAGACACTTAGCTGTTCTAGCTTAGCTAGTTAAAGGTAAACAAATGCAGTAAAGGAGCATGAGGGATATTCTGAAGCTGGAGTTTGGAGATCCTCCTCATAATCCTATTGTCTATAGTACTTACTACCAGATACCATTCCGAATGGCATATTACATTCCTCTGATGATTCAAGGAAATTGTTGTAAATCTAAACTTATTTATGAGCTATCTTACACCATACAAGATCCAACTGGAGTAGTTGAAGATCACATTACCGATTCTTGGACTGAATCTAAGACTACCCTTAATGCAGCGATATCAAGATTCAGTAGCTTATTGTTTTTTGGCATGCCTTTGATAGAAAGCATTTAGTCTCTTCAGGCCATCTTCCAGAGATGATGGCTCACATGCAAAGGTTATCCTGAGCCAATTCTTGAGTCCTACAGCAATACCTGCACCACTTCTTATTATCAAATGTCTATACGACATAGCATCCCACCAATTTGAGTGCAGGCGGCGAATTCATGCAGCGTTAGTCACATTCATATAATATGGTGATTTCGGTTCGTATTGCAGGAACTTTCTAAATTGGACCAAATTAAAGGCTTGTTTGGTAAAACAAAAAAATCAAATGACTTTGCTACCCATGAATACGGAAGGTCCAACGACTTAAAGCGTATGAGAACCAAGAAAGAGACATTTTATAAAACATGTCTACTGTCTTTGACAGAGTTTGGTGCTTTATAAGAGAGTTGCTTGTTCTTTTACCTGGTAAAATTATCAAAGACTCCTCCTTAGCTAGCTTGAGACAGAAGTCCAAATCATCTTCAATGTCTGCTAGAAGATTCAAATGAAGTTTGACCTACGGCGAAAAGACCTTCATTAGATATTTGATTATATCTTCCAATCCCAAACTAACAGGTAATTAAGCTTCCATTTTCTCTTACCATCACAAACATAGATCCTTGAGGTTTACTTGGGCAAGTGATGCAAGGTATATCCTTGATTCCGTCGTAACAGATGTCTGCAGTTTCTCTTAGCATATTTACTATTTTAGAGAAGAAATCATCTTTTGTATTCTGAATGATCTGAGGAATTGCTCCCTGACAAAGTAAGAACAATTATGGGTTGGGATATGTTTTTTTGGGTTTGGGTTTGTTGTGTGTGTGGGGGGGGGGGGGGGAGGGGCGGGGAGAGAACAAAAAGAACAAATACCTCAGTAAGAAATGTGGAAAACACATCTGTACTAATAAGTGTTCTTAAATAACTATTCCATTTGCTTATACACATAAAAACATGAAATATGTAAAATAATACGAAGAGGTGTTACACAAAAACAAACTTCATTCCTTTAGAAACTCTATTTCATATTTCAGGGGGAAAATATACCAAATGTGCGGCTAAAAGCAATAACAGGCATTCGATTTTCAAAAGAAGGCAAGCAGAAGAGAGTATATAATGAGAAACCTGAATAAAGGTTGCGGGGTCAGAAGATATATTGAGAAACCCCGTGATGGAATCTATGACCTGCAAATAAGAAAACACAAAATGACAACATGCAGTCATTGCTTGAGATAAAACAATCTTATCCTCCTTTCAATCAAAGATATTATAAGATACGTAGAATAGAGCCCCCTAATCCCTATAACATACTTCTACATTTCTCTATACCCTAATCTGCTTTTGATGGCACCAAGAACCGAACACAGATTACACTTTTTCTCATTTCTTTTATCAATAGCTCCATTGATTTTGATGCTAAAGAATCTTCTTAGTTTCCCCCCTATTGCTTCCTCTTCCTCCTCAAGGGAATCTCACCCACTACCCCAACTCCCAACGCATAACAGATGCCATTCACTCAAGCACAGTCCTTAACAAAAGCACAATAGAATCAAGTATAGGCCTTGGAACAATCACTAGTAACGTGACTTGCAACAACCTTCACGTTTGATTAATGCGTTTCTAGCAATAGTGCAAATTCTATGCCATTCCTTTTGAATTTTAGCATCAGAGAATCAAGTGTTGGTCTAATTAGTTTTTCTTTTCATGGAAAAAATAATTCCAAAAGGCACACTAATTGGAAAAATTATCATGGGAAAGAGCTAGGGGATAAAGAGCAATTGACGGGGCTGAAGTGCACTTCAATACCGGTATTTGGCTTTAAAAGTGGAAGCTAAAATTACTTTTTCCAGAGAAATAAACATATGTGAAGAAGTACAGAATTCCCATCATTTAAAGGAGAGTAAGTACCCCATGTTTTTTTAGTATGCCATTTGGATCGTTTGTAACAAGCCAACCAAGTCGCCAACCAGGGACAATCCACCTCTTTGATATGGATCCAAGTGTAACAACAGGCGCAATCGATCCAAAGATTCCCATAGGCACAAATGGTTTACTTCCAAAAGTGAGATGATCATAAACTTCATCAGCAATAACTAAAATTCCAAGCTTCCTTGCCATCTCTGCCACCTGAAGAAATTGAACGGCTTTGTTACAATCATAATGACCCAAAGTATCAATATATTACCAAAGAAAACAATATGCATACATACCTCCTTCAAGTGTTGGTATGTGTAGACATTGCCGCAAGGATTCCCAGGATTAATAATGACAATAGCCACAGTATTTTCATCTGCCAAAGACTCAACTGCATTAAGGTCCACCTCCCACTCACTTTCTGGGAGAAGATCAAAGTGACGCATTTCAAGATTGCAAAAAACAGCCCGTGCTTCATAATAAGGGAAACCAGGCCTCGGAAGTAGAATATTTGCATTTGGGCGTGCAAGAACATTCAAAATTACTTCAATTGCTTGAGTACATCCAATTGTCAGGTAAACATCATCAGGGGACAGATTGTTTGGAAGATCTTGAGATAAGTATTCTGCTACAGCCCTTTTCAGAGAAAAAAGAATTTAATGCATTTTTCTGAATTTGAAGAAAATCAATGATGTTTCCATGAATCAGTCAGTCATGTTCCTTTGGTTTGTTCAAAGAATGCTGATAGTTTTCTTGCTTATGGGGTAAATGTTTAAGTGGAGTAGCTCTATACTTGCTTCATAGTCTTGTATGCCAACAATGTAGATAGAACGTAGTAAGACTAGTGTCTACAACCAATACATAGAGTTGCACGAGTGCAAGAACTATATGATAAAGGTAGAAGGCTCTCTGTCGAAAAAGACGGTGGATCAGCCCAGGACGGAGCTAGTAAGAGAGAAGGGGGTTCAATTGAATCCCCTTTGTCGAAAAATTGTGCTGCACAAATCGGGTAAAAATGATTCTTTTTTGGGTTATACATAAACAGTTGAATTCCTTTTACATAGAATGAAACTTCTAATATAGAGGTAGAGGAGGTTTGGAAGTTGCTGGAAGTCATTAATTTCAAATCTCAACTACGATATTCTAGTATCTTTTTAAAATCCCCTTATATAAATTACTTTCTTCGTCACTAGGACTATCAAAAAAAAAGAAGAAAGGAAATGTCATACAATGAGCCACTTATAGCCTGTTTGGCCAAGCTTTTACTTTTGGTAAAAAGTAGTTTGTGTTTGACTAACTAATTTAAAACACACTTTTGAGCAACAAATTTTTTTTTTTTTTTTTTTTTTTTTTTTGGGTA
>ML394722.1:81408-95418 GCA_005239525.1 Nicotiana knightiana
AAAAATTTTTTTTTTTTTTTTTTTTTTTTGTTGTGGATAGCCCTGGGTGTCCGAGTCACTTAGAGCCCCCGACTAATCCCAGGGGTGCACAGGCCCTCGACAAGTAGTTTCCCGTAAGTGCACCACGGTTAAATAAGGTTTTACCTAGTCCGATGGCTCTCAGAAATTATTTGCGCCTAGTGGGTTTCGAACTTGAGACCTTCAAAGGGAGCAAACCCCAAGGCTCAAGTCAATTGCCACCCGGCCAACCCCTGAGGGTTACTTTTGAACAACAATTAGTGTTTGGTCAAACTTTTAAAAAGTACTTTTAAGTGTATTTTTTCTCAAAAGCGCCTTTTGAAAAAGTGCAATTTGGAGAAACTATTTTTTTTTTTGCTTCTCCAAAACTTCTTCTGTTTCTACTCAAAGAAAAAAAGCTGGCCAAATACTTTAATTTTGGCAAAAAAGTACTTTTGACTTTGAAAAAAAAAACACTTTTGTCAAAAAAAATATAAAATTGGCCAAACATAAGGTTTCATTCGTTGAAGGTATTAAAAGCATGCATCAACCGTACCTAGCGTTAAGACCACAGCACCTAATAATACAAAACATCAAGGTGCAACCCTGGAAATGCAAAATTCAACATGCAGAGAAATGATGTAAAGGCAAACAAATTATTAATTCAACTACAGCAAATACTTACTTTCTAGCCGGAAGAATGCCGACGGTGGATGAATAACCGTTGAACTTAGCAGAGTGAACGGAATCAGAAATAGCGTCTACGGCAACGGGAGTGGTCCGAAAGCAGGGGAAAGCAGAAGGATCGCCGTGGCCGAGAGGGATAACGGGTCGGGTATCAGACGGGTCAAGGCTCTGCATTAACTTGTTAAGAACCCCTCTTATGGAAACACCAGACGCAGCCAACAAATTCTCGTTCTCTTTAAAATTCCATCTTGTTGTTTCACCGTTCACCTCCATGATTGACGCTCTCCTTTTCTACCTCCTTTCCCCCTCTGAATTATGAATTTTAGCAGATATGAAGAGGAGTGGAAGGAGGAGAGGAAGAGAGAAATGGAGATGGATTTCTACTGCAAGATATATATAAAGCCAACCTATAGAAAAGAGGTGTTTTGTGAGAAAATGACCAAATATGGTTATGTCTCTTTCGTGTTGGATTAGGGAGAAAATACTTTTTAAGGAAAATATTCTTTTTATTTTCTCATGTCCCAATGTTTCCTTGGCCCCACCCCTCACCGAATAACTAATTTTTTTTTGACTCTATTTTCTTTGACAATTTAATTATTCTTCTAAAAATTTACACAAATACATCATAACAACAATAGATAAGCCTAACATTAATTGAATAACAACAATAATTAAATAACATCTAACAATTTTTGGAACAAAAATTTCTATAAAATTTATAATTCTCAAAACTGGTATTACAAGTCATAAGCTTTACAGAGTTTTGCTAAAAATTTTGAAATACAAATGTTTGAACATAAGGTAAAGAGTGTGAATACAAAGTAAGAAGGTAACTTCGAAGCCTGCGAATGCAGCAACAGGTTTACCTTTAGTCTCCATAGCAATAATCCGCGCAGCTAGCTAATGATCAAAAAACTTCGAAATATCTAGATCTGCACAAAAATGTACAGTAGTGTAGTATGAGTACACCATAGAGGTACCCAACAAGTATCAAGACTAACCTCAGTGGAGTAATGACGAGGAACAGTCAAGACACCTACTGGACTAAATAACCTGAACAAGTATAAGGGTAGAGACAACATAATACGATATCTAAGTAACGACTGCGCATAATGACAAATAATACGAAAATTTCAGTAAGAAAGGAAAACAACGACTAACAACGGAACACCATAATATTGATCACCGTCTAAATCCGGTGATCATAAATAAATGAAAGGCAAATAACAAGTCAACAAAACGATCTCATTCACACCAGGTTTTAGCCAATAACCTCCACGAGGTACCGAACCTCAGAATATTCACAACTCACGGGTCCCAAATTCCTAAACCCTAACACTTGGCATCATGTGCTCTCATTGCAATTTATAACCTCACTGGACGACTTACGTGCCAAATAGAGTCATTCTCACGTAGAAGGCAAATAAACAAGGGTGTGCATCTATACTCAACAATATCAAGAAACCTCTTAACCGATAAGAGTGCTTAACTACGTATATGCTTGTGCAAGTGTTCTAACATAGTTCATGTTAGCTAGTAAGTATAGAAAAAAAAAGAAATAGACAGCACGTAGAATATTTTTCCCACAACTTTCCACAAGATAAAGCTCACACAAGAAAGTGTACTACTGCACAATATCTATAACAAGAATTCCCCCAGAATCACAAGACATCACAAATCAATCCCTGACACAACAAACCTTGTCTTGCCATATGTGCAACCCACAAATATATAGCTCGCCTTGTCACGCCGCATGTGCAAATATCAGTAGTAACAATAGCACGACAGAAATCTCATACAACCCCATAACAACAACCGCACGACAGAAACCTCGTGCATCACAATAACAATAACCGTACGGCCGAAACCTCGTGCATCACAACAACAAGTACAACAACAACAATGACAATAATACAAGGGTACGATAAAAAAGTCAACTCACTGATTCCATAACTCAAAGAACAGAGGAACTAATTCACAAGGAGTAGCCATAATAAGGAATGCTAGTCAAAATAAGAACAACTCGACAAGAGAGAAAATACTATGTAACAACGGTCCACAATATACAGTTCGACAACGAGGGAGCTAACACAAGTCAAATAATTCCAAATAAGGACAAGTCAACTAAAATGTAGGATATCTTATTTTAAGGTTGGGAAAATTAAGAAAGAGATACAACAAATTCAGCTAAGAAGCAGCGGAAAGATAATCATAACCTCAGTTAAGGCTAAACAGTTACAAAAGAGATAGTAACAATTTCAAATAAAGATAAGCAGTTAGGAAAGGATAACATGGCAATAGAAAGGTAACAATTTCAGTTAATGCACATATGAATCAAATAAGCAATAAGAGTGGATCATGAATCAATTAATTCTAATTAAAGCAGGTAGAGGCGAAAATAGTAATCAGGAACTGTAATCATAACAAGAACAATTGTATATTTAGTGAATACAAGGATCTAAGAACCCTAAAAGGCCAATTTTCCATAAATAAGTTCGAGCACGTACTCCTCACCTCGCATATACGGACTACAATCAGCATAGAAGACTCAAATTCTAAGGGGAAGTTCCCCCACACGAAGTTAGGCAAGATACTTATCTCAAAGAAGACAGACCAATACTCAAAAATGAACTTCTCGGGTGAAATAGCCTCTGGACGGCTCAAATCTAACCAAAATAACTTCAAAGCACAAATAAAACTCATAAGAAACTATTCCGGATCATAAAACCTCAATCTTTATCAAAATCTAAACATCGTCCCGAAAGTCGACCCCGAGCCCGCACTTTGGAACCCGACAAATTTTCACAAAACCCGAACACCCATTCCGAAACGAGTTCAACCATACTAAAATTATCAAATTCCGATACCAATTCGTTCCTCAAATCATGATTTTTCATTTTGAATGTTTTCTTCAAAAAATCTCCATTTTCCTCAACTCAAAACACAAATTAAATAATAAAAATAAATATAAAATCATGGAATATAATAAATTCTAGGTGAAGAACACTTACCCAATCGATTTTCTTGAAAACTCCACAAAAAATCGCTCCAAATCGAGCTCTACAAGTCAAGATTATAAAAATGACCTAACCCCCGATTTGGAAAATATATTCTGCTGCCTAGGTGATTATGTATCGCGAGCGCGGAGGAAGGATTGCGTTCGCGAAGAAGAAAAGAGTGTTGCCCAGTTGTGCTACGCGAACGCGACAAAAAGCTCGCGAACGCGGGAAGGAAATATGATCGCCTAGGAACTGAGCTACGCGAACGTGAAGAAGAGGAAAACACACTTACGTGTTCGCGTTCAGAGGAATGCGAACGCGGAGAACAAATAATGCATCCTCCAAGATTAATCTTCGCGAACGCGTAAGTATAGCCGTGAATGCGAAGGAGAAAACCACCTGAAAGAATCAGCAGTTCAAAAATAGAAGAAAATGACCCGTAGCCCATTAGAAACACACTCGAGGCCGCCCCCAGGACCCCGTCTAAACATACCAACAAGTTCCATAATCTAACACAGACTCGCTCGAGACCCCCCGGGACCCTGTCTAAACATACCAACAAGTTCCATAACCTAACACGGACTCGCTCGAGGTCTCAAACCACATCAAAAAACGTCTAAACTACGAGTCGCACCTGTGAACAACTAATTTCAAATTATATATACTATTTTAATGTAAATAATTCTTTAGGTCTAATCTTAATATATATATATATACACACACACACTTATAGAACATATTTTATTTTTATTTGTTAAGAAAAAATGAAAATTTACAAAAAAATATATGATTTCTACGAGTCGTACCTGTGAACAACTAATTTCAAATTATATATATACTATTTTAATGTAAATAATTCTTTAGGTCTAATTTTAATATATATATATATATATATATATATATATATATACATACATACATACACTTATAGAACATATTTTATTTTTATTTGTTAAGAGAAAATAAAAATTTACAAAAAAATATATGATTTCTTTTAATTAGAATTTTAGTAAGCAAGCTATAGAATCTTTCTTAGTATCATTTAAAGTATATGTAAATATTTAATTTTCCTATAATATAAGAAATTTTTGGTTAATCTTCTTATCTTTATAATTTAATTTATCTTTAAAAAAAATTAACTTTAATAGATAATTTTTTTTTTAAATCTGATTTTTTTGCTAAACCCATTATCTCAATTTTTCTAGCCTAACTCTCCACTCTTCACATCACACACATCCACCTCTCACATCCCAACTCCCCACATCCCAACTATCCCCTCAATCTAATCCCATATACACACTCAATATTATATATAAAACAAAGAAAAAAAAAAAAAAGAGAAGAAGGACGGACAGAACCACAAAAAAGGAAACAAAAGGAAAAGGAAAGAAGGAAAGAAGGAAGAAGAAGAAGAAGATAAAAAAGAAGAGAATGAGGGAGTAACAAAAAAAGGAAAAGAAGGATTAGTAGAAAAGCAACAAAAAAAAGGAGCAATCTGAAAATGAAAAAGACATAACTAAGGAAAGACTCAAAAATACTATTTGGTTGAGTTTTGAAGTTCCATTTGTTGTTCGGGTTTCATATAGTACGTATTCTCAGATATTCACAAGGAATTTGGAAGTTTGTCTATGTTCTTTGAGTCATACTTTGAAATTTTTAAATGAAGCTTGAATAGCATGTTAAAGATGGATTAGTTTTATGTTTGTTGTCTTAAGTTATACTTGAACTGTCAATACGTGGATATCGTGCCTTTGTTCGAGACTTTGGCTACTGTCTTTTGGATATGTAATTAGTTTACTCGTTTGTCACTTTTTCTTTATGAGGTCTCATAATTTTGGAAATGTTTTTATTTTTATTGGAATTTCATGAGTAGGATTAATTAAGATACCATATGGATATGAATTTTGCCTCTCGTGGTTGAAGTTTTAAAGATGTCCAATTATTAAATAATCTAGTATGATTAATTTGGGTCTTTGTCATATTATGACCTTTTAAAAGTTTTTTTGTTTTCCCTTTCTTTCTCGTCCACTTTAGGTATAACTAATAATTATTCTAACATCACACAACCACAATATTAAGAGGTCGACAATTGAACTAAGAATCAAGGATGGTGTTTTAATTTTCATAAAACTGAGATATTAAATAGCTTGTCTAGCCTTGGGAATATGTTAATAATTGTGAATGTTTTCATTAATGGAAAGAAGCTTGAAGTATGTTCTAGTCTTCGTGGGAGTCAAATTTTGATTTTTCTTAGTTAAAAAAAAAAAAATCTTTTGAAGTCTTTAAGTCCAGAACATATTAATTTAATTTAGCACTAATAAGCTGACTTGTTTTATTATTTAGTCAAATCAATACAATATTTAAATATTTGTATTAGTCTAGTATATGTTCTACACATAACGAATAATTGTGAGAAAGAACATGAGTCATAAATTAATTCAAGACTCGTTGCAATAAGTACTAAAATACGCAGATATATATCTCGAATCTGAAAGAGACAAAATAATTAAAATATTCTAAAACGCTAGAAAAAGTTTAAATGTATTTAAATATTATCCCATGTGTTCGTACTCGGACCTTGGATTGACATGCTTAAATAATAAAAGGATCATGTGCGTATTCCGCGTCTCGGTGCCTTTAAATTTAAAATAATTATGTTATACCCATGTGTACATTCCATACCTTGGTTTAACATTTAATTTCAAAGAAGTACCTTGTGTGCGTACCGCATTTGCGTGAACACAATTAATAAAATATAATAATTAATTAAGCGGTAACAAATAAGCCATAATCAATAAAATATAAGAATAATAAAAAATTGATTTAAGCCTTACATTAGTCAATAAGCGATCGTGCTAGAACCATAGGACTCGAGGGGGCCTTACACCTTCCCTTCGGTCAACAAACTTCCTTACTCAGTCTTTTGTTTCGTAGACCATGAATTAGGAGTCAAATCTTCCTTTTGATAAGGGATTCAATAAAAAGTGACTTGAAACACCAAAACTCAATTCCAAGTGGCGACTCTAAATAATAAATAATCCCTTTTCAAAACGTCACTTCAATTGGAAAAACTCGTCTAACTCAACCTCGTAATACGGTTGCGTGGATAAAAGAGGTGTGACAACTCTGGCGACTCTGCTGGGGACAATTAATAAGAATTCAAGCTTTGTATATTGATTCTTGTTCGGCTTTTATCATGTTTTGGATATTATTGTGTTTGGGGAGCCTAATGTGTTATTTGTCGCTTATTTACCGCTTTAATATTTATTTGAACTGCGATATAAATCGTATCCTCTCTCGCACCCCTCTGAGTCTTATGATAGGTAGTTATGTTGTGTTTGCCTACCAGCATCACAAAATTTCTGTCTTGAGATAAAGCCAGTTAGCCTACCAGCTTCTGGTGAAGGATTTAGTCACACATGCTTAGGCGGGAGAGCCGTTAGCTAGCCAGTGTTGTTCTACTACTGGTGACGCTTGACGCTCCTCGGCTCGGGTTGTCCGCCTGGGTAAGCCAAGTCTAGATACCATCTCCTTTAGGATTTGAAAGCTTAGAAGAACAAGCCAAGAACAATGAATATACTTAGTAGGCTACGCTTTATTTGCATCATGTGCATTGGACTTTGGGGGACTCGGCACAGGGGTCGGGCCCGTCTAGGACAGGTACCAATTTTTCAGACCAGCATGTTCATTTTTCTGTGCTACATGTAGCATTATTTTGTAGGCTTTACTCAAATGTTGACCGACTTTAGGATAGATTGATTGAACAGAAGAGAGGGAAAGAGTAAATATCCCCCAAGTTTTCATAAAGTGCCCATTTTTAAAAATAAATTTTTTTTTGAAGGGTTCTAATGTGTAAAGTCACAATTTTCAAAATGGTTTTTTCTTTTTATTATTTATTTAAACCGAACTACGCATGTATGATTCTCACCAAATGTGAGATACGTAGGCAACCTTCATCAGTTCCGGCCCCCAATTTTCAAAATCCAAAAATATTTTCGTTCTTCTTCAGAAGTTTTTCTTTCGAAAAAAAAAAAATTTAAATTAAGAAAAAAAATTCTAGAAGTTTTTTCTTTCGTAAATTTAAAATAAAAGTGTAAAATCCAAAAATATGTTCTTTCTTCTTTAGAAATATTTCTTTCGAAAATTTAAAAAAAATCTTGTTAGGAGCTTTCATGGTCTGAATTGTGTAAGAGAAAGGGTTAGTTTAGTTTACTTCAGTTCCGATCTCCCTGAACTACGTAATGGTCTGATTCATGCGGCGTCGTGATACGTAGGCAATCCTCATCGGATGCGATCATAGCCATAATTAAATAAAATTAAGAAAAAAAATAGCGTTAAATTCAAGAGGAAATAAATCAATAAGCCAGGATGAAGCATGAAGCCTTCCAAGAACATTTTAGAAAGGAAAATGGCATTAGGTGCATGACATACAATGTGTGATTAATATCTGCAAAATGCCTAACTTTAACACGTTTGTTGTTTGACATTTTAAAAGATAAAGTTAAACAGAGGTGGTTGGTTTGTGGTTTAAATTGGCGACTCAACCTTACAACACGAGATCAAAAGGAAAAAGTAATGGAAAACAACAGTGAGAATGAGTCAGATAATGATGATGTCCATGGACAATTGGTCGAACAAGGTTCGGGACTGGTTGAAGAAGTAAGAGTGTTAAAGCAACAATTGACAGAGATGTACCCAGCTTGGGTGAACGGACAGGCACCGCCCCCACTACCCATAGGGCCTTCGGACAATCTTCATAGTGTGTCAGTTGCAAGTCAAGTGCCCATCTCCATAACAAGTAATCCATTGTACCAACCTGAATTTAGTCCGAGCATTAACCTTCCCACTGTCCCCAATACCTCCATTCCACGTCCTCCACCACAACCCTCAGAAATGACCACCTACTATACCCATTGTCCATACTTTTATTGTCCCTCAACCATCTCTTGCTCAAAAGTCCAACAACTGAATGCTCATGGTGCCCAACATTACTCTCCATAACTAACTTTCAAGGTTCCAGATTCATACAAGCATACTCCTCAGAACATGTTCACAGTTGAGATCGAAAAGCCCGACAAGAATATCGAACAAGAGGAAATTACTAGAAAAATGAATAGCTTGGAACAAACAATAAGAAACATACAGGGTTTGGGAGGCCACAAGAGTGTTTCGTTTAACGATCTATACATGTTCCCCATGTTCATTTGCCACCCGGCTTCAAGACCCCCAAGTTTGACAAGTATGACGGGCATGGTGATCCCGTTGCCCATTTGAAGAGGTATTGTAGTCAATTAAGGGGAGCAGGAGGCAAAGAAGAATTACTCATGGCTTATTTTGGGGAAAGTTTGACAAGAATTGCTTCCGAGTGGTTCATATATTAAGACATCTCTCACTAGCACGTTTGGAACGACATGGCTCAAGATTTTGTCCAACAGTTTCAGTACAATATTGATATAGTGCCAGACCGTTCCTCTCTCGTCAACATAAAGAAGAAATCAACAGAAAGCTTCAGAGAATATGCAATCAAGTGGAGAGAGCAAGCTGCTAGGGTCAAACCCCCGATNTCATAAAGAAGAAACCAACAGAAAGCTTCAGAGAATATGCAATCAAGTGGAGAGAGCAGGCTGCTAGGGTCAAACCACCAATGAAAGAGGCAGAAATGATTGACTATTTTCTCCAAGCTCAGGATCATGATTACCTTCATTACATGTTGGCCGCCATTGGTAAGACTTTCGCGGAGGCGATTAAGATTGGTGAAATATTTGAGAATGGCATGAAATCGGGAAAAATTGTGAGTCAGGAAATCCTTAAGGCGACCACGCAAGCAATTCAAAGCGGGTCAAGTAGTTTCAGAAATCGGAAAAAGAAATAGGAATGATCTATGATGGCATCTGGGTTCGGGAGAGTTCAAAGAGGAATAGTTCCTTCTTATGTGCAATTCCAACAAGGACAATCCAATTCTCTTCAACATTAATATCCACCTCAGGGTCCCCGGTACTCAGTTCCCCTGCAACAATACATAGTGTTTAATGCCCAGGCTTATGTTAGGCCTCCCAATCACCGACAATGGCGGGCACTGATTCCACAAGGCTTCCGTCAACTGCACCCAAATTTTCATGCATCATATAATCCTCGTCCCCGAAAAAGATATGTGAGAGAGGAGGAGCCAAAGAAAGAGTTCACCCCAATTGGAGAATCGTATACAAGCCTATTTCGAAAGTTGATGCAATTGAAGTTGATTGAACCTGTCATGCCGCGTTATGTGAATCCAAATTCAAAAGGTTATGATTCCAATGCAAGATGTGAGTATCACTCTAACACCCAAGGTCATAGTGCCGAAAATTGTTGGACATTAAAGAAAGCCATTGAAAATTTGATTGAAGCAAAGGNTGAACCTGTCATGCCGCGTTATGTGAATCCAAATTCAAAAGGTTATGATTCCAATGCAAGATGTGAGTATCACTCTAACACCCAAGGTCATAGTGCCGAAAATTGTTGGACATTAAAGAAAGCCATTGAAAATTTGATCGAAGCAAAGGCAATTGTGGTAACAAACAATGAGGATACTCCTAATATCATAAACAATCCTCTCCCAGCTCATGATAATACACATTTTATTGGGATGATTTGTGATGATCGTGATTATAAGCAGTCTGGCAAGACAGAGATGGCTGTTGGAACCATAGGGAAAGAACAAAAAGTGATAGTATGCCCTCCGCAATTGGCACCGTTGATTGTGAAAGGTACGATTTCTAGTTTGAACTTGGAAGGTTCTGAAAAAATGAGTCTCTATGTCCCTAGAAGCACAAAAAAGGTTGAGGTTCAATTGGGTGGGACAAAACTTTACATCCCTGGGGGAATTCAAAAGATCGTTCCTAATAATATTTTCAGTTTTATAACAGAGCCAGTTGTGATCCGACCTGTTGCACAACTCCCAGTGACAAACACAAAAACTATTCCCTGGAATTATAACAAGACTGTCATGACATACAAAGGAAAAAAGATAGTTGAAGAAGCAGATGAAATGGGGGGATTGACGCGCTCTGGAAGGTGATACTCACCAGAGGAATTGATAAAAGATAAGCAAGCCAGGTAAAGTCACTTGCCAGTGAAAGAGCTCGATGCACTCGGAAGAACATCGCCGTGTGTTGATCAAAACTCTGAACGAGGCATATGTCTCTGAAAAGACAACGGTGAATCAGCTAGAAAAAATGGCTGAAAGATTCTTTGACGTAAATAGAATTGCTTTCAGTGATGATGATTTGCCTGAGGAAGGGGCTGGGCACAATAAAGCTTTGCATCTTATGGTCAAATGAGAAGGTCACTACGTAAAAGGAGTCATGATTGACGGAGGCTCAAGTGTAGATGTGTTGACCCAAGTCACTGCATAGTTTTGAAGATTGACAAATGTCTGACCAGTTGAACCAGGTACATCAGAGAACACATACTTGACCTGACGCGTTGGCACACAAACCTTACATGCATAGGAGATGAATGCGATTGTGAAGTATCAATGAAAAAAGAGAGTTTCTTCTAATGCGAAAAGGTTGCAAATTGATAAGAGAATAGAAGTTGCATTCAGCAAGGACAGTAACGAAGGAAGGAAGTTGAGTTTAATACGAACTCGTTCTCCCAGGTGGAGTTGTACCAGAACTGAACGACAAACACAACAACTGACTTTATAAATAATTGAAGTATTCTTGCTTGAATCAAGAACGCACAAGTGCAGAAGTGAATCAAGATCCGAAAGCAAAATTCCAAGATATTTTGCAAACAAAATTATTGTGCGATACAAAGGCTACAGAACAACTAGAAGAACCAGTTCCATCTGTTTGTCATTGAGTCTAGTTGGTTGTAGTAGGAGATTTAATATTGTACCTTTTCAGCTTTCATAGAAGCAATTGTAATAGGTACGCATTGTTCAAGTTAGAGTTAACTTGAAGCTTGTAGAAATTAGCTAGATGCTAGTTACTACGAAAGGATTAAAGTTAGTCCTAGGATTACAAAAGAGTTTATTTGTAAGTCAGTTTGGCTTAGAGTTTTAGTGAAGAGTTTGAGTAAATTCTACTGAGGAGTAGGTCGTGGTTTTTTCACCTTTTGAGCCAGGTGTTTTCCACGTAAAAATCTCTGTGTTTTTACTTTACTGCTTTTATTATTCCGCAACAGTAGAAGTTGGAACACCAAAAAGAACAAGGGTCTTCTAGAGAGACAACACTCAAAACTTGGGTACCACACAAATTAACCTATATTCTTGTGTGGTATTGACATCTAAAACATCAATTGGTATCAGAGCAGGTTATCCTTAAAAGGCTGACACCTTGGAGAAGATTAAGATGAGTGAATCACCTGGAAACTGGGAAGGTCAATCAACTGCAAGGCCACCACTCTTCAATGGCCAGTATTACTCTTGGTGGAAAAACAGGATGAAAGACCACCTGATTGGAGAAGACTATGAACTCTGGGACATAGTCACTGATGGTCCTCTAGCTACCATGATGAAGACAACTGAAGGTATAGATGTACCAAAGACTAGAGCTGAATGCACTGCTGAGGATCTGAAGAAGTGGGAGAAGAATGCAAAGGCCAAAAAGTGGCTAGTGTGTGGACTAGGTCTAGACGAGTACAGCAGAATCCAAAGTTGCACCACTGCCAAAGAGATCTGGGATACCTTGCAAGTAGCCCATGAAGGAACACCTCAGGTAAAAAGGTCAAGAGGTACTCTACTATACTCTCAGTATGAAAACTTCACTATGAAAGAAGGAGAGACTATCCAAGAGATGTACACAAGGTTCACAACCCTGACTAATGAACTGAAATCTCTTGGAAGAGTCATTCTTGAAGAGGAAGGGTTGAGAATATTCTGACAAGGGTCTTGCCTATTTCCTGGGAAAGAAAAATCACTGCTATCCAAGAATCCAAAAATATGGCAACCCTTAGATTGGATGAGCTGATTGGAAACGTCACTGCCTATGAACTCAGAAGGCAGACAATGAAGATGGATGGTCCAAATAAGGAGAGGAGTCTAGCACTAAGGATCACTGAGGGAGCAGATCTGGAGGATGATGATATGGACACGATCACCAAAGAATTCAGAAACTTTCTCATGAGGAAGAAGGGCATCTCTAGAGGAGGAAACTACAACAAAGCAAAAGCTCCAGAAAGGCCAACCAACGAGGGATGCTACAAATGTGGTAAGACTGACCATCTCATCAAAAACTATCCTCAGTGGGAAGTAGAATGGAAAAAGGAGAGATATGAAAGAAGGAACAGGAAGAAGGAACAGGTCCAACCCAAGAAAACCACAACAAAGGCTATGGTTGCTGCTTGGGGGGAAAGTTCAGATGAAGAATCAGAAGATGGGGAGACTGAAGATCAGGCGCTCATGGAAATTGGAGAATCTGATGAGGAATCACATGAAGAACCAGAGGTAAGTATCTCCCATCTTAAAAACAAAGTAAAGTTCCTTTCTAAGGGAAAACTCTCTAAATTGCTACTTGATTTCATAGATGATTCTGAGTAAAAAACCAAAGAGAAGGATCAACTATCTAAAGAATGTGCAATGCTAAAAGCAAAGTGCATGAACCTGGAAATCAGAGTCAGTGAATCTGAAAAGAAAAACACTGTCTTCTTGAACCAGGTTCATCCACTTGAAACTGAGATTCTGGAACTAAAATCTGAAAACTTAAAGCTAAAGCTAGGATCCAGTAAAAAGGATGTTGATTATTCTCATATCATGTTAGAAGAAAACGTGAGAAAACTAAAAAATAAGATTTATGCCAAGGATGAACAAATAAGAACTCTTAACGAATAACTTGGCAAAGTCAAACATGAATTAGATCAAACTTGTAAATGGAATAAATCCTCTGATGCCCTGATATGGCTTCAAGAGAATCATAGTAGCAACCGGAGAGGGATTGGCTTTGGAAGTCAATTTCCCAAGTGGGATCCCAAAAGAAAGTATCTCACCCTCCCAGAGAATAAAATCTGCACCCATTGTGGTAAGACTGGGCACTACAAATATGAGTGTACTGCAAAAGAGCAGGCCAGTCGAAAAAATGAGAGGTTTGTAAAAAGGAAAAACTGGCTACCAAATTGGGTTAGAAAAAATTTGATTCATCCATTCTCTCATAGAAAAGGACCCAACTAGTTTGGGTTCTTAAAACTAACCCCTGATTCTTTTGTAGGTTTAAGTGAGAGGAGGCATCCAAATTTGGTATTTGGATAGTGGCTGCTCAAAGCATATGACTGGGAACATGGAACAGTTCCTTTCACTTGAAAGTCTCAAAGGAGGAAATGTCTCCTTTGGAAACGGAAAGAAAGGTGAAAT
>ML394722.1:95501-191454 GCA_005239525.1 Nicotiana knightiana
TCGACAAGGCTCTATATGGTCTCAAACAAGCACCAAGAGCATGGTACGAACGATTATCAAAATTCCTACTAGAACATGGGTACAAACGAGGCAAAATTGACAGTACCTTTTTCTTAAGGGAAAAGGGTAAGGATCTCCTGGTTGTGGAAATATATGTGGATGATATTATATTTGGCGAGACTTCTGAAAAATATGGGGAGTGAGTTTGAGTGAATATGATGGGTGAGATAAACTTCTTCTTAGGCTTGCAAATCAAGCAAAACTCAAATGGAACNTTTAACAAACTAGTCACTAAGGACTTAGTAGTAGGACTTCCTATCATTATGTTAAGGAGGACAAAGTTTGTGAGGCATGTGCCAGGGGAAGCAGGTAAAGTCCTCTTTCAAAAGTAAGAAAATAGTCAGTACCACTAGGACGTTGGAACTGGTTCATATGAATCTGTGTGGTCCTATGAGAACTCTGAGTAGAGGTGGTAAGAGATATGTGATGGTGCTAGTTGATGATTATTCAAGGTTCACTTGGACCTTATTCCTGGCATCTAAGGATGAAGCATTTGATATGTTCACCTCATTTGTCAAGAAAACTCAAAATCAATTAGGACATCAACTAGCATCAATAAGATCTGACCATGGTACTGAATTTGAGAATGCTAAGTTTGCTGAGTTCTGTGATGAACATGGTGTTAATCATAACTTTTCTGCTCCTAGAACCCCACAGCAAAATGGGGTTGTTGAAAGGAAAAACAGAACTCTTGAAGACATGGCAAGAACCATGCTTCTATCTAGCAAACTACCTCACAGCTTCTGGGCTGAAGCAATAAACACTGCTTGTTACATAATCAATAGATGCATGACCAGACCTCTGGTAGAGAAAACTCCCTATGAATTACTTAAAGGGAGAAAGCCCAACATATCCCACTTTAGGGCTTTTGGATGCAAGTGTTTTGTACATAATAATGGCAAAGATTCCCTAGGAAAATTTGACCCCAGAAGTGATGAGGGAGTATTCTTGGGATATTCATCACATAGCAAAGCTTATAAAGTGTATAATAAAAGAACTATGTGTGTAGAAGAAAGTATACATGTTGTCTTTGATGAAACTAACATTCTTGCTGAGAGACAGGAACCTGAAGATGAGGAGCTTGGACTGGTAAGAAGCAATGATCACATTGAGGCAAGCATGGAAGGTGGAACAGGTAATGGACCAGGTTCAACTACCCCAAGCATCATGACAGGGGGAATTCAACATATGCAACATGGCCCTGATCCTGCTTCACAGCAACAAGACACCATGGAATCGTCTAGGAATGAACAACTGGTACTTAAACCACACAGATATCAGAGTTCTCACCCTCTTGAGAACATCATAACAGATTTGGCATCCGGAATCAAAACAAGATCATCCTTGAAAAATCTGTGTGCGTTTGATGCCTTTCTATCCATGATCGAACCAAAGAACATTGGGGAAGCCCTACAAGATGCTGATTGGGTAAATGCCATGCAAGAAGAGCTGAATCAGTTTGAAAGAAGTCAAGTATGGCACTTGGTACCCAGGCCACTAGACAGATCAGTGATTGGCACCAAGTGGGTCTTCAGGAACAAGCTCGATGAGGATGGAACTGTTACAAGGAATAAGGCAAGATTAGTTGTTCAAGGGTATAGTCAAGAAGAAGGAATTGACTATGATGAGACCTTTGCCCCTGTGGCAAGACTGGAGGCAATCAGACTTCTTATAGCATTTGCTGCACACATGGAATTCACTCTTCATCAGATGGATGTTAAGAGTGCCTTTCTCAATGGCTATCTGAAGGAAGATGTATTTGTCAAGCAGCCTCCAGGTTTTGAAAGCAAGGAGTCACCTGACCACGTATACAAACTCGACAAGGCTCTATATGGTCTCAAACAAGCACCAAGAGCATGGTACGAACGATTATCAAAATTCCTGCTAGAACATGGGTACAAACGAGGAAAAATTGATAGTACCTTGTTCTTAAGGGAAAAGGGTAAGGATCTCCTGGTTGTGCAAATATATGTGGATGATATTATATTTGGGGCGACTTCTGAAAAATTGAGCAAGGAATTTGCTATGCTAATGGGAAGTGAGTTTGAGATGAGTATGATGGGTGAGCTAAACTTTTTCTTAGGCTTGCAAATTAAGCAAAACCCAAATGGAACAATGATCCACCAACAAAAGTATGTGAAAGAATTGCTCAAGAAGTTTAAAATGGAAGACTCAAAGGAAATAGACACTCCTATAGCCACATCTACAAAATTGGATGTGGATGAACCTGGTTCATCTGCTGATCAGAAGCTATACAGAGGGATGATTGGGCCTCTATTATATCTCACTGCCAGCAGACCTGATATTGTGTTCAGCGTGGGATTGTGTGCTAGGTTTNTTTCGACCTTGTAGGATATGCTGATGCTGATTATACAGGTTTCCTGGTTGACAGGAAAAGTACTTCAGGTATGGCTCACTTTCTGGGCTCATGTCTTGTGTCTTGGGCTACCAAGAAACAAAATTAAGTAGCCTTGTCTACTGTTGAGGCTGAATATGTGGCTGCAGCCTCATGCTGTGCTCAGTTGCTATGGATCAATCAACAACTCATGGAATTTGGTATAGATGTGGGATGCATTCCTATTTTCTGTGATAACACTAGTGCCATTAGTATGAAGAAAAACCCGGTTCATCATAAGAGAACTAAGCACATAGATTGTAAGCACCATTTCCTGAGGGATAACTATGAAAAAGGAATGATCTCAATTGAATTTTTGTGCTACTGATCATCAAATTGCAGATATCTTTACTAAAGCACTGAGTAGGGAGCATTTTGAGAGAGACGGGCTTGAATTAGGGATGATTAAAATCACCTGATTGAAAAAAAAAATTGAAAAAAAAAGATGATTTTTTTTTTGGCTAGAAACACTAACATAGATAATCAAACAGTCTAATCATTGCTCAGCATCATGACTTTACTGTCATACTCTCTTGCCATGTATTAATATGATTCTCTGGTTGCTAATGATGTTTCTCTATCTTTGTAAATTGAGGCAAATTAAGGACTTTAACACGATGAACCTGGTTCATCTTTGCTGGTTCATCTGACTGACAAGGTACGTGCTCATCTCCATACAATTATTGAACTAATTACAGTCACACATGAGCTGGATTCTACCTATATTTGGTTCATTTCAAATTCTTTGTACTAATCTCTAAATGAACACGTTCCAAGAAGTCACATCAGTACTCAATTAGCCTAGAGGTAGGGAACTCTTAACCGTCTAATCAATGACACTCCTACAACTATTAGACTTCCACTTGAATAAATTTTCTACCCGNCCACTCTTTCTTTTCTTCCTAACAACACTTATAATCATGTCTTCACCACCATATGCTTCTTCTTCATCATCACCAAATCGTGATTATGATGGAGGGAACTATGAATCAGATTCAAATTCCCCATCTATATATATATATATTTCTCAATCACCTGAAAACCCTTCTATTCCTGAAAACCCTCCTGTTCCAGAACCTACATCTAACCCTAAACCAGCCCCTCGTGGTCGTCGTGTAAAGGTTCTTGCCAGAAAATCAATGGCTTCTAGGTCACGTGCAAAATTCTTGGAGGCAATCTGCAGGCTGAAAAGGATAATAATTCTGAATCATCAAGTGAATATCTTAAATCAGCCAATGAGGATGAAGTACCTGGTTCATCAAATTTTGAACAAGGTAATCTTGATGAAATTTCTGAGTTTGTTAATGTTGAGAACAAGTTTGTTCTGGTTGGGTCGGTAGTTGATGTTGAAGTTCCTAGTAGGCAAAGAAAATTGGAAAAAGGTAAAGTTCTTGAGGGAAAGAGATTTGGGGAGGATGGTACTGTATTGACTATTTGTGGTCCCATTCCTGAGAAGGTTGGAGAAGATGTCACAGAGATAGTGGGAGGTGTAGTCGAGGAAGCATCGGCAGGTCTAGAAAGCTTAAAGAAAGGAGTAGATGAACCTGGTTCATCTGGGGACGAGACATTGGCTGATAGGCTAAAAAAACTGGGGGAGTCCTATAACCCCAAGAAAAGGAGGACTCAGAAGTCCAAGAAGGCTGCTAACCGAGTTCCTTCTAAGAAGAGAAAAGCTTCTGTAGCTGCTGATGCTCCTGTTCCTAAGGTGCGTGCTACACATAGTGCTATGAGAGAGGAAGAAGAACTATTTGAGAAGGCTCTGCTTGAGAGCAAGAAAAAGAGAGCTGCAAAGGGAAAGGCTAAAGTAGGAGAGCCTGTGGAGACTGTTGTGGTTGAAGAGGATATGATGGACCTGGTCCATCATGAGGAGCAGACTGCTCCTGTTGTGGTTGAGGCACCAAATTCAAAAAGGGCTAAGGCTTCTTCAAAGAAGTCAGCTACAATGTCTTCCACACCTACAAGAACAGTTAAAAGGACCAGGTCCAAGGCAAGAAAAGTGAAGGTTGTTGAGAAAGATGATGATAGAGTGTAGGGTGGAGAAGATGAGGGGGAAGTTGGTGAGGTGACTGACAGAATCACCTCGTTTGGAAAAAGAACAATTCTGAAGGGAAAGTTGGTGAAGGATCTTGAGGAACCTGGTATGAGATACCTGCTGGACACACTGGATGTTCAGGGGTGGAAGAACATGGTCCTTCACATTGAAGGAAGGTTGGCTAGATCTGAACTGGTGGAGTTCATGGGTAATGCAGTGGTCAAGGACGACAGGGTCACTACCACAGTCAAATGAATTCAAGTCTCCTTTGATGCTAAAGAACTGGGAGAAATTCTGCAAATTCCTATTGAGGGCTACGAAGATTACACTAGGCAAAGATGGCCTAGTTTGGATGGGATGGCCTCATCAATCAATATTACCAGATTCTTTGGTGATAATGAAAGGGAAATCGAACCCAGGGCAGTCTACAAAAGTGAAATGAAGCCAGAACACAAGTTGCTTTTCGAATTTGTCATCAAATTCTTGCTGCCAAGACAAGAACGAAGGCACACAGCCAATTATATGGATCTGACCTTGATGGATGTTTGTATAGGGGAAAGCAGATAAATTGGCCAGCCTTCATCATCCAACTCTTGGACAGAGTTGTGAATGGAACAAAAGCACATGCAATCCCATATGACTTTATTCTGACAGCTGTGCTTGCTCATTTTGATATTCCTGTGAAAAAGGCTGAGATGGCTACTGCCGAGGACTATTTTGGGAAGGATACTTTGTTGACTTGCAATTATACTATCATGTTCCTGCAGAAGCAGCCTGTCAATAACAAAGTTAGAACTCTAGTGCAGGAAAGTGAGATCAAGGATATAGAGATCCTCCGTTTGAAGTCTCGTTTGATTGAGGTTGAAGCTGAGCGGGATGCTCTCAGGGCTGAATTAGCAAACGAGAAGGAAAAGAACGAGGGTGTTCTTAATCAGATGCTTTCTGTTCTACAAACCAAGACCACCAACTCCTCTGCACCTTCCCATCCTTAGGCTTCCAGAGCTTCCAAAACCCCTCTTTAGACCAGTTGTTCTATTTCTGTTGTTTTTATTTCTGTTTTGCTCATGGTTATGGCTGTTTTTTTTGTTTAGTTGTATGGTGTTTGATGTACGTTCCTAATTAATGAATTTTTGCTATTTTGTTATTGACTTGTCTCAATTTCATAGATAGCTTACATTTATTGGTTACTTATGATGATTAATCATGTTTGCACCTGCAGTTGCCTCAATGGCCATGAGTAATTGTTAACAACACTGGTGAGTTTATCATTTTGCAAACTATTCGATGATGCCAAAAGGGGGAAGAAAAGTGCTTTTATATTTCAAGTGATATTTATAACCTAATGAACCTGGGTTCTCTATGATAAATGCTTAAAAAACATACAAAGTGTTTTGAGTTGTATACAGGGAGAAGCACAGGGTTTGTCATCATAAAAAAGGGGGAATTTGTTGACCCAAGTCACTGCATAGTTTTGAAGATTGACAAATGTCTGACCAGTTGAACCAGGTCCATCAGAGCACACATACTTGACCTGATACGTTGGCACACAAACCTTATATGCATAGGAGATGAATGCGATTGTGAAGTATCAATGAACAAGGAGAGTGTCTTCTAATCTGAAAAGGTTGCAAATTGATAAGAGAATAGAAGTTGAATTCAGTAAGGATAGTAACGAAGGAAGGAAGTTGAGTATATGAACTCGTTCTCCCAGGTAGAGTTGTACCAGAACTGAACGACAAACTCAACAACTGACTTTATAAATAATTGAAGTATTCTTGCTTGAATAAAGAACGCAAAAGTGTAGAAGTGAATCAAGATCTGAAAGAAAAATTCCTAGATATTTTGCAAGCAGAATTATTGTGCGATACAAAGGCTATAGACCAGCTAGAAGAACCAGTTCCATCTGTTTGTCATTGAGTCTAGTTAGTTGTATTAGGAGATTTAATATTGTATCTTTTCAGCTTTCATAGAAGCAATTGTAATAGGTACGCATTGTTCAAGTCAGAGTTAACTTGAAGCTTGTAGAAATTAACTAGAGGCTATTTACTACGAAGGGATTAAAGTTAGTCCTAGGATTACAAAAGAGTTTATTTTGTAAGTCCGTTTGGCTTAGAGTTTTAGTGAAGAGTTTGAGCAAATCCTACTGAGGAGTAGGTCATGGTTTTTTCACCTTTTGAGCCAGGTGTTTTCCACGTAAAAATTTTTGTATTTTTACTTTACTGCTTTTATTATTCCACAACAGTAGAAGTTGGAACACCAAAAAGAACAAGGTTCTCCTAGAGAGACAACACTCGAAAATTGGGTACCATACACATTAACCTATCTTCTTGTGTGGTATTGATGTCTAAAACATCAATTGGTATCAGAGCAGGTTATCCTTAAAAGACTGACACCTTGGAGAATTTGAAGATGAGTGCACCACCTGGAAACTGTTAAGGTCAATCAACTGCAAGGCCACCACTCTTCAATGGCCAGTATTACTCTTGGTGGAAAAACAGGATGAAGGACCACCTGATTGGAGAAGACTATGAACTCTGGGACATAGTCACTGATGGTCCTCTAGCTACCATGATGAAGACTGCTGAAGGTATAGATNAGCAGAATCCAAAGCTGCACCACTACCAAAGAGATCTAGGATACCTTGCAAGTAGCCCATGAAGGAACACAGGTAAAAAGGTCAAGAGGTACTCTACTATACTCTCAGTATGAAAACGTCACTATGAAAGAAGGAGAGACTATCCAAGAGATGTACACAAGGTTCACAACCTTAACTAATGAACTGAAATCTCTTAGAAAGAGTCATTCTTGAAGAGGACAGGGTTGAGAAGATTCTGACAAGGGTCTTGCCTATTTCCTGGGAAAGCAAAATCACCGGTATCCAGGAATCCATCAGGAAGGAGTCTTGGTAGTCTGTTTTGCTATTTTTTATATTTGGATTATTTTAAGGGTTGTAATCCAGATATTTTAGTTTAATTGCTTTGCTTTGATGTTAACCCTTCTATCCTTTCAAATTCAATGAAATGAAGTTCCAGTTTCATAGTAAAATTCTGTCTTTTCATTTCCCTAATTTTTGTTAATTTCTTATCATTTTCAGTTTCTTTAATGCTGGCTTTAAAAACATGACATGCACGCGAAATTCATGCCCAGATCTTAAAACATTGTCTAATCTCGAAATAATGAATCAAGAAATCGAGTATGATGAGGATGAGGCTATTACATTGAAAGCAATTACCAAGAAAGCAGTAGTAAACTTTGTTCACTCTAGTATCATTTGTTGTTTCGGTATTCCAAAAATCATGTGATGAAGGAGGTATGTGAACAATTTCAAATTAAGCATTGAAATTCTACTCCTTACCGACCCAAAGCTAATGGAGCTGTTGAAGCTGCGAATAAGAACATCAAGAAGATTCTTAGGAAGATGGTCCAAAGTTCTAGACAATGTCACGAAAAACCGCCTTTTGCTCTTTTGGGATACCGGACAACTGTCCGTACATCAGTTGGCAAAACGCCCTACTTGTTGGTTTTATGGCACTAAAGCGGTCATACCTACTAAATTTGAGATTCCCTCTCTTCGAATCATTGTTGAAGCAGGGATCGAGGACACTGATGGGGTCAAGTCCTGATTGGAACATCTGAGTTTAATTGATGAAAAGCGTTTGGCGGCAATTTGTTTTGGTCAGTTATACAAACAAAGAATGGCACACGCTCACAATAAGAAAGTGCACCCAAGACAATTTTATGTAGGACAACTTGTTTTGAAACGTATCTTTCCACACCAGGAAGAAGCAAAAGGAAAGTTCGCCCCGAATTGGCAAATTCCTTACCTCCTCAAAAAATTATTGTCAAAAGGAGCTCTACACTTGGAAGATATATAAGGAAAGGTAACAAATATATCCGTCAATGCAGATGCGGTCAAGAGATACTATGTTTGACATGACTCTGTTGGGGCATTTTTTTTAATTTAGCATTCTCAGGTTGGGATGACGAAAGGCTATCATTCTCGCTACCCAAACACTGGTCAACCCTAGTTAGACCTTTGAAGCCTTGTTTATATTTCCTTGTTTTCCCCTCTTTTGGAACCAATGTACTTAATAAAAAAGAAAAAAGAAAAAAAAACAATAAAAGAAGAAGAAGAAAGAAAAATCAAAAACAAAGAAAATCATCATCAAAACAGGTTCATGTTAATTGAACTACGTCCGACCTGATTCCGAAAGAATACGTAGGCAA
The DNA here is from genome assembly GCA_005239525.1 of Nicotiana knightiana. Lineage (NCBI taxonomy): Eukaryota > Viridiplantae > Streptophyta > Magnoliopsida > Solanales > Solanaceae > Nicotiana > Nicotiana knightiana. The sequence goes on from ML394722.1 coordinate 104,216, forward strand.
CCTCACTCTGGGATTCGGTCACACCAAGACAAAAATCAACATTTCACCAATATTCAAAGAAACTGGGGCATGATTTATTTTTTATTTTTTATGATTGTCCCATCAAAATGGTCCCAAAAGTTGTAATTCAGTTGAATAGCTCCTTTTACCTTTCCCTGCTAAGACCTTCTGATCAACTTTCGAGAATGCTAAGTCAGTATACTATGGGTGATGCCTCAGCCATTGTAAAGAGAGAAAAATAAATGAGAGAGCCTTATTAGTGAAAACCCTCACGGGCACTATAAGGCAATGGCGAGTTGAGAGAAAGACAAATGAGAGAGGTCAGGAAATGAAAACCCACAAAGGGCATCATTGATCGATTTAGGTTTTCATATACCCCGACACAATCATGGTTAAGACAAAGAACTCAGTTTCAAAGTTAAGTTTACAACAGATTTTGAGAATTAGACGGTTCTAACGGATCGGTCATCCAGTCCAAAGTGTATGTCATGTTCATTGAAGTCAGCATATTCCTCCAGATAAGTCCTTTTTATTTTTTTCTTTCCCCTGAAAGGACGCTTCTTGATTAAGTTTTAATACCTATTAGTTCATCTTCTTGTTTTCTTTTGTACTATCTTTTTGAGTATCTTCCAGTCTAGTTTTGTCAAAGCAAAGCAAAGAAAAGGCTGCAAAATTGATTACAGTTTCCCCATTATATAAAGCTAAGATTGCTCGGCACAAACCATATGGGCAAAGCCATAAAGCCATATGTGATTTTCCTTGGCTGCAAAACGCTTGAAGGACTGAACAATGTTTCAAGGTTCCACAAAAGTTACTCAGTCAAAAGTTGTTTTGGGAGCAAGGTTGTTTGAACCATAAACAAACATGGTGATAGGCACAAAATAGTCAGGTGTTGATGTTGAGAAAGAAGGTCTTCAGAAATTAAAGGCAGAATCTCCCGGCAATTTGTACGACCATCGACATAGTCAGTTTTTCTATCAAGTGTAGTGGACTCAAGGTCAAGTCTCCCAAGAAATCAAGGCCACAAATTTACCACCATTTTAAAACTAACGAATCTTTCTTTGTTCAGTACATGAACAGAACAATTTTAGGAAACAGTTCGTGAAAAGACGAAAACCACCAAGTGAAGTTCTCAAATCCTTGATTTTCTTCCAATATACATGTAATCATGTTAATTTTAGTTCCATTACAGGGAATCAATACCTGAGTCAATTCAGGGTACTACATCCCCTGGTTGCATTTCTTATTGCCAACATAGGGTACGACATCCCCTAGTAGCATCTCAGAGAGCCAAGAGCCTCACCTTATTGCCAACACAGGGTACTACATCCCCTGGTTGCATTTCTCATCGCTAACATAGGGTGGGACATTCCCTAGTAGCATCTCAGAATGCCACGAGCCTCATTTTATTGCCAACATAGGGTATGACATTCCCTAGTAGCATCTTAGAGCGCCACGAGCCTCATTTTATTGCCAACATAGGGCACGACATTCCCTAGTAGCATATCAGAACGTTGAGCCTCACCTTATTGCCAACACAGGGTACTACATCCCCTGGTTGTATTTCTCATTGCTAACATAAGGTACGACATTCCCTAGTAGCATATCAGAACGTTGAGCCTCACCTTATTGCCAACACAGGGTACTACATCCCCTGGTTGCATTTCTCATCGCTAACATAGGGTGAGACATTCCTTAGTATCATATCAGAGTGCCACGAGCCTCATTTTATTGCCAACATAGGGTACGATATTCCCTAGTAGCCTCCCAGAGTGCCACGAACCTCATCTTATTGCCAACACAGGGTACTACATCCCCCGGCGGCATCACATTTTGCCAACATAGGGTAGGAAATTCCCTAGTAGCATCTTAGAGTGCCATGAGCCTCATCTTATCACCAACACAGGGTACTGCATCCCCAGACCACATTATTTTTGTCTACATAGAGTACGACATTCTCTAGTAGCATCTCAGAGTGTCACGAGCCTCATTTTATTTCTAACACAGGGTACTACATCCCCTGACTGTATTACTTTTTGCCAACATAGGGTACTACATTCCCTAGTAGCATCTTAGAGTGCCACGAGCCTCATCTTATTGCCAACAAAGGGTACTACATCCCTGGTTTCCTTCCATCATGTTAACATTGGGTACAACATACCCTATTATAAAAAAAAAAGAAAAAGAGCCCATTTCTCTTTCAAATCTTCATTTTGCAATAGCTAAGATAGTTTATGGTTTTTTTAATAACTCACAAAAATTTCCTAGTGCAAACTGGGGAAAAAATTTATTTGTATTGTTTGTTTGTGATGGCAAACTGGGGAAAAAATTTATTTGTATTGTTTGTTTGTGATGACTTGTAGGTTTTTCTGCAAAGCACGAATTGAATGTGTAAAAAATTAGGATTCCAGATCTTTCCAAAGAAAGTGGAACATTTGATCTCAATACCAGCCGCAACCAGCTTGGACATAATGCATGCGGAGACATAGGGTCTCAAGAACCATCTTCTTATCACCTGATCAAGAAGCAGGCCTGTGAGAATATTTCATATTCTGTTACATCGAGAGCATCAAGTTTCAGTCTAAAGTCAATGGGGGAAGCATGTCAAGAATCAAGATAAGATTCCATATGGCATTTAGATAAGAATTTTGTAACTTTTATATTTCAAGAGTATGTAATTTTTTTTTCATTTTGATGTAATAGTAGGAACCGCGGATCGGAACCTCGACGGAACTTCGCTCGACTCTCTATCTAAGCATACTCTATCATTCTTTTTTCCATTCGAACTGCACGTGACCTGATTCCCTTATAACCCGGGATATGTAGGCTGCCTAAAACCAAGGCTCGGTCACATCTTTTTCTTTTATCTTCTTTGCCTTGTTAAATAATAATAAGGTAAAAAATCAGTCACCTTGTTCATTTTCTTTGCCTGAAAACTCTTCATGTTTCCAAGCAAAGAGGAGCATGATGTGAACAACTAATTTTTGACCACACCCAAATTATATATACTATTTTAATGTAAATAATTCTTTAGGTCCAAATATATATATATACACACACACACACACACACACACACATACATACATACATACACTTATAGAACATATTTTATTTCTATTTGTAAAGAGAATAAAAATTTACAAAAAAATATATGATTTCTTTTAATTAGAATTTTAGTAAGCAAGCTATAGAATCTTTCTTAGGATCATTTAAAGTATATCTAAATATTTAATTTTCCTATAATATAAGAAATTTTTGGTTAATCTTCTTATCTTTATAATTTAATTTATCATTTAAATTTTTTTTTTTAATAGACAAATTTTTTTTTTAAATCTGATTTTTTTAAATTTTATATTTTTTTACTAAACCCATTATCTCAACTTTTCTAGCCTAACTCCACCTCTCACATACCAACTATCCCCTCAATCTAATCCCATATACACACACAATATTATATATAAAACAAAGAAAAAACAAAAAAACAAGAAAAGAGAAGAAGGACGAACAGAACAAAAAAAAGGAAACAGAAGGAAAAGAAAAGAAGGAAAGAAAGAAGAAGAAGAAGATAATAATGAAGAGAACGAGGGAGTAACAAAAAAAGGAAAAGAAGGATTAGTAGAAAAGCAACAAAAAAAAGAAGAAGGAGCAATCTGAAAATGAAAAAGACAGTAACTAAGGAAAGACTCAAAAATACTATTTGGTTGAGTTTTGAAGTTACATTTGTTGTTCGGGTTTCGGATAATACGTATTCTCAGATATTCACAAGAAATTTGGAGGTTTGTCTATGTTCTTTGAGTCATACTTTGAAATTTTTAAATGAAGCTTGAATAGTATGTTAAAGATGGATTAGTTTTATGTTTGTTGTCTTAAGTTATACTTGAATTGTCAATACGTGGATATCATGCCTTTGTTTGAGACTTTAGCTACTGTCTTTTGGATATGTAATTAGTTTACTCGTTTGTCACTTTTTCTTTATGAGGTCTCATAATTTTGGGAATGTTTTCATTTTTATTGGAATTTCTTGAGTAGGATTAATTAAGATATCATACTGATATGAAATTTTCCTCTCGTGGTTGAAGTTTTAAAGATGTCCAATTATTAAATAATCTAGTATGATTCATTTGGGTCTTTGTCATATTATGACCTTTTAAAAGTTTTTTTTGTTTGTTTTCCCTTTCTTTCTCGTCCACTTTAGGTGTAACTAATAATTATTCTAACATCACACAACCACAATATTAAGAGGTCGACAATTGAACTAAGAATCAAGGATGGTGTTTTAATTTTCATAAAACTGAGGTATTAAATAGCTTGTCTAGCCTTGGGAATATGTTGATAATTATGAATATTTTCATTAATGGAAAGAGGCTTGAAGTATGTTCTAGTCTTCGTGGGAGTCAAATTTGATTTTGTTTAGTTAAAAAAAATAAATCTTTAGAGGTGTTTAAGTCCAGAACATATTAATTTAATCTAGCACTAATAAGTTGGCTTGTTTTATTATTTAGTCAAATCAATGCAATATTTAAATATTTGTATTAGTCTAGTATATCTTCTACACATAAAAAATAATTGTGAGAAAAAAATGAGCCATGAATTAATTCAAGGCTCGTTGCAATAAGTACTAAAATACGCAAATATATATCTCGAATATGAAAGAGACAAAATAATTAAAATATTCTAAAACGCTAGAAAAAGTTTAAATGTATTCAAATATTAGCCCATGTGTTCGTACCCGGACCTTGGATTGACATGCTTAAATAATAAAAGGATCATGTGCGTATTTCGCGTCTCGGTGCCTTTAAATTTAAAATAATTATGTTATACCCATGTGTTTATTCCGTACTTTGGTTTAACATTTAATTTCAAAGAAGTACCTTGTGTGCGTACCGCATTTGGGTGAACATAACTAATAAAATATAATAATTAATTAAGCGGTAACAAATAAGCCATAATCAATAAAATACAAGAATAATAAAAAAAATTGATTTAATCCTTACATTAGTCAATAAAGCGACCGTGCTAGAACCACGAGACTCGAGGGGTGCCTTACACCTTCCCTTCGGTCAACAGAATTCCGTACTCAGTCTTCTGTTTCGTAGACCATGAATTTGGAGTCAAATCTTCCTTTTGATAAGGGATTCAATAAAAAGTGACTTGAAACATCAAAACTCAATTCCAAGTGGCGACTCTAAATAATATATTATCCCTTTTCAAAACGTCACTTCAATTGGAAAAACTCTTCTAACTCAACCTCGTAATAGGGTTGCGTGGATAAAAGAGGTGTGGCAGCACTATGAATCGAACTTATGAACTTTCAAATCTTCCAACTTCTAAAACTCTCGCCGAAACCTATCAAATCAATCCGGAATGGCATCAAATTTTGCAGGCAAGTCCTAAATAACATAATGGAGCTGTTCCAACTCTTGAAATCACATTCCGACCCCGATATCTCCAAAGTTAACTCTTGGTCAAACCTCCCAACCTTCCAAACTCCAACTTTTCCAACTTTCGCTGAAATGCCCCAAATTACCTTACGAACTTCCAAATCCAAATTCATACATACACCTTAGTCCAAAATTACCATACGACGCTGTTGGAATCATCCAAAATGCATTTCGGAGCAGTTTACACAAAAGTCAAATTTCGATCAATTCTTACCGCTTAAACTTCCAAAACTTGAATCCTTCTTCCGATTTGACTTCGAATTATTCGGTAAGTGAATTCAACCATGCACGCAAGTCGATACACATAATACGAAGCTGCTCAGGACCTTATGCGCCGAACGGAACTTAAATTATCAAAATAACTGGCCGGGTCATTATATCCTCCCCCTTTTAAACAAACGTTCGTCCTTGAACGTGCCAAGAATCTCCTCGAAGTATTCAAATCACTGGATGCACACCTCCAATATACACCCGCAGGTGACCCCACATCACCCCAATCTACATAATCCTGACGACACTATCTCAACTGTAATTTATCCCTTCTACCAAAGCCTTAGAGTCAAAATTCTCACCTTTCGTTCATCTTCAAAAGACCCGATTCCAAATCTACACCCATTATCAATCTCAACCAGCTGCAACAACTCATACCTACACCCACAAGATATGACCACACAACATAACACATCACACATAGGCCCGTAATAATATTTTTGATCACAATAGCTACCCATAATCAAAACCATCACCGAAAATTAGGCTCATATCTGTTAGAAACCTGTTTCAAACCTCCACACGCTGACAATGATGCAAGAAACATGAAGACCTCATAAATATACTCCCGGATCAATATCGCGCCCCCTCTTTCCTCGCGTAGATCGGGGTTATGACATTCAGTTGGGACAACTCTTTCCTTTTGGGAAAGGGGTTTGTGTTTTTGAGATTCGCCACCTAACGATTTTAAAAGGTGCATTAGGACACCAAGGGGGTTCATTTACAACTACGTTGTTAACCAGAGATAGGGTAAGGGCTTGAAATTATCCTAAGGGGAAGGTGTTAGGCACCCCTCAGGATCCACAAGTGTGGTTCCTGGCCAAACAGCTTTTGTGAATTTGTAAGACTTAGCAGACAAACAAATAAAGGTTCAAATAAGAGGGGATTTAAGTCTTAAGCATGCAGATGTTTGAAAATAGTAAAGAAGGTTAGATTTTTAAAAGGATTACGATCTAAGCATGTAAAGGGTATCCTAGGTTTATAATAATATGGATCACATAAATGCAATACCCGGTAATCACTCCTCGAAGAGGGGATACACGTGGTATTAGTGCACCGGTCATCATATCCATATTCTACCCGTTCCTACCCCATGAAAGTAACTAACTCAAGTGTTGGTCTCGACCTCTATTGCATGCTGTTACCCGTCCCTTCCTATCAGTACCGGAGGAATATAGGATTTCTATCCTATAAGGGATGTTCTAGGCAGACCCTCAGGTTTAAAGGGAAAATACTAAGGCAACAGATAAGAACATGTAGGAATGCAATTAGGGGGGAACAAAGAAAAGCAGAGAAAAGGCACAAGTATACCTCTGCAGGTAGTACACATAAACAGCATGACTCATACACAGTTAAGGTCCAGATTCAGGTTCAGATCCTAATTATGGTATCTAAGTGATAACACAAAGACAGATTTATTGCATAACTCAGAGAGGAAGTATTAATCAGGCTTGCCTACTAGTTTTAAGTATGCTGACAGTTGGACACTAATCACAACGGACAGTTCTGGTTTTATTTCTTTAACTGATTTCCTAAGGCTTGCCTAGGTGTAAAATAACATGCAGCAGTAGTTAGACTAGGTGTTGTTAAGCGAGTATGAATGAAATCCTAAAACATGGTATCTAATGCACAGGTAGGGATGCAGAATGATGCATATNGTTCATAAAGCCTAAATAGCATGATTGCATGATATGCTTTGCACATGTTGATCCTAAACATGATTCTATTGCGCAAATAAGGAATGTAAACCTAATAGCATGGTTTCTACCGTTTAATATTTATAACATGCATAAATACCTTTTTCCCTTTGCACTATCCATCCCCAATAGTTGTTTACAAATAGTTATTATAAGCCATTTGTATAAATTACATAATTGAAATAAGAAAAAGAAGTTATGCTATAGGGAGCCTACTGATAGGCCCAGAATCTCAAGAATCCTCATTGCCATTAGTTCACATCCTTTCATACAAATCCAGGTGTGTCCGAGTTCCCTACGGATCTCAAGGGATCCCGGGCAGTGCTCACACCCAGATTTTCATAACCAAATTGAGTAAGTGCAGTGTGGAATGGCCAGCCTTCGTGTGTCAAAGTTCAGAGGGAGCTCAAGGGTCCCAAAGCAATGCTCACACTAAGGGGGCAGACCTTAAAGGTCTAGGAGTATAGTGAGAGAGCTTGACATAGTTTTGAAAGAGTTGAGTTGGAAAACAGTTTGAAAATGAGTAGTTTGAAGTAAGTTTTGGAGAACAGGGGATTTTATAGTGAAAACAGTTTGAAAGAAAGGGATTAGGACAATCAACAACTCAGAACCACATCAGCATGCATAGTATAAGGAAGCAGTCACAAACAGAGAATAAGGGATTGCGGACAAGTAGGCTGCTCATGAAGCAGATTTGCATACAAGTTAATACTAAGGTATCACAGAATTTTAACAACCACAAAACAGTTTTCATAAAGATGTTCAGGCCATAAACTTAACGGAATCAGATTAAGGGATGCCAAAGAGGAAGTACATAACAAACAGAGTTACACACAGGTCTTGGGGAAAGGTTTATAACATATGTTCAGAATTACATGTAACTAAGTGACACAAATACATGCTTATAGTGTGCTGGGGATCAGGGGTAAGGCAGAGTCCTAGTGAAACATATAAGAAGGCAGTAAAACATGCTGAAACTAAAGGGAAAAGGATAATCACATTGGTAAAACAACAAATTGGCATGCTAATTGCAAGGTAGACAGCAGAACCACAAGTAGAAGCATAATAGAAACAAAAGGAATTGCAATATTAGAAGAGGCATGTTATTTTTTATGCTTTAAGTTAAACTAAAAAAAACATACTAGTTAAATGAGAGAATAAGTGCAGAGTGAGGAGCAGTAGAGTGAAGAACAGTAGAGTGCAGAGCAGTAGAGTGTATAGTTTCTCAGTCTTGGCTTGCAGCCGACTGAGAATAGCAAGTAACCAGCAAGAATAACAAGAGATAATGTATATGTGTGTGAAAGAGTTAAGAACAATGTATTGTTCGTGTCTTATGCTAATGAGAGAGTAGAGTATATATAGTTTTGAAAACAGGTAGAAAATAAGGTAAGAAGTACTAATTTAACATAGTTATAGAAAAAATACCCAATCAGAATCAATCAAGATCCGGACTCCCTTTAATTAGGGAATCATAGTTCAAACAGGTACAAGTTGTATCAAACAAGGAAAATAATCAATTATAAGACTGATTTTACCGTATAGGAGTAGTAAAAGCATGTGACATGTAATAAAGACAAAGTACATAATACATAATTAAGGAAAGTACATGTTAAATAATTGACAACATATTCATACACATAAATAAGGTAGAGTACAACTTTAATTCTAGAAATTAGTCACAGGAATCATGAATGAGATTGAAAATCACAGGGAATCAATACTAACTAAGGAAAGTATCATACAAGTAAGGAAGTAATTCAAAAATCAGTAAAGAGTTATAGGGAAAATACACAAAATTACAGCTTTAAGGAAAATATCACAACTATGAGAAAAATACATAAAATCAGTAGGGAATATTGTGTAAAATCAATAAAGTAATAATCACAGTTATTCAAAGATTTAAAATGGTATAAACGTTGCTGATTTAAACGGAATAACACATATTAAGCAAAAATCATAAACCCTAATCACACAATTAGGGATTCATATCAGAACACAACAAATAATTAAAGAACCCAACCGACAATCATGATTTAGGAAAAAGTGACGAGGTATCAGAAACCCTAACAACAAGCATAGGGCAAAAATCACAAAATCACATAATACTCATGAAGGCAGAGTAGTTATACTAGAACAGGTAAAACAATATTGCAAATAAACTCGGATTCACATATTGAAATAAAAAATTTGGGGCTTCTTATAAAAAATGACTCAAACGAAATGGAAAGGCTCAAATAAAGTTTAAACATGGTAGAATCATAAAATAATGCTAAGAAATTAGAAAGAAGACTGTTTTGAAAGGGATTTTGAATACCCTAGTTCGAAAACTAAAAAAATCGTTTAGGAACCTGAAGAATCTTTAAAAGAAAACATGGAAAGAACTCATAATAGGTATAGATCTGTTACAGATCTAAAAGAATCGGAAGGTTTAAAGAACTAAGGTTTCGAAGAGAACCCAGAAAAGATAAGAAAGCCTTAAAATGTTACTGATTTTAACCCAAAGGTCATAGATCTTAATCGAATGGTCGAAGGTGGCCAGAAAATGGCATGAAGGACCATGGGTAGGATTTGAACCGCTCCAGGTTCGTGTGATGACCTCAGGGTAGTGTCAAACCGGCATGGGGTGAAGCAGAGGCTAGGAGATGATGAGAGGCCATGACTTCCGGCGAGGGAGGTGGTGGTTGAAGGAGACTAGGGTTAGGTTGAGAGAAGAGAGGATATGAGAGAGTTTGAGGGCGGCGGAATCTCAGAAATGAGATAGGGTTAGTGGTCTTTAGGATTAAAAAAGGAAAGGGCTCGTTTGGACCGTTGATCTAGGGGATCAACAGTCAGGATTAGACCGGGTAGATGGGTTCCGGGTTTGGGTATGAGTTTATAGGATCTAGGTCGTGTAAATGGGCTAATCGGGATTGGGTATTGTGTTGGTCTCAATTGGGTTGGGGTCAGATTTGATTTAGGCTAGATTTTAAATAGGAAGGGGCTAATTATCAAATACCCAATTAGATTAATAAAAATAGCTAACAATTACATAAAATGAAAATAAGTCTAAATAGGTGAAATTAAGGTAATTAACTAATATTTAAAATATAAAATGACTAACTATTGGATTAAATGGCATAAAATGTACGATTAGGCTATAATTGCAAAGTTTTTGTAATTATAGCCAAATAATGCCAAATTGGCCAGCTTGTGAAATAATTAAATCCTAATAGGATTAAAATGATATATTGAGCTAGAAAATATTTTGAAATTATTTATAATATAATCTATGAATAATTATTGAATTTAAAATACTGAATAAATTGGAAAAGAAATTAAATAAAATATGGAAAATTATGGAAAAATACCAGTTATTATAAAAAGTGATTTTGAAGGCACATATGCAAATTTTAAAATAGTTTGAGGAAAAATTGGGTATCAACAGCTGCCCCTCTTTACCCGGGAAGGATGAAAGAGTTGTCGGGTAAAGATGTGATGGCCAATTTTGACCGAGTGAAATGATTTGAAGAGTTTTGGGTCGTACCCTAGTTTTTGAGTTGCCTACATATCCCTAGTTTTACAGGAATCAGGCCGTTTGTAGTTCAGGAGTCATCGGTGAAGTTTATCGATGAAGTTTTACAAGAACGAACGCAAAGTATAAGGTTAGGTGCACAAACAACTTACAGGGTGGTTAGGAGAACTGGAGCGGAACCGCTCCTGCCAGGATGGCAGTTTGCTCGTCGGATTACCTGCAAATAAATAATACAAGCATATATTGTGCGTAATTTAATCATGATGCAAATCCCCGTTGGACCATGAATGATGTCTCCGGACGGTTATGGATGACGTCATCAGACCATGACGTCCTGGGCTATGAATTGCTTGATGCAGGATTCACAGGCCATGAAAATGATGTTCTCGGGCCACGAGGATGGTGCCTCCGAACCATCGACGCATTTGGATAATGATAAGCAGAGGTTGAAAGAGATCCTCATGCCATGACATGGTGTTCTCGGGCTATGAATATGGTGCCTTCGAATGATGACGCCTTTGGACGAGTTGGCGATATTTCAGCCCATGCAGATGCAGTAAAATGATGCTGACGAGACAGAGCTTAGTCTTACAAATAAAAGGGCAGAGCAACCCGAAAGGAAAGCTAAGTAACTAATGCTTGAAACAACGATTAGTCTCGAAAGGTAAATTGGAGGTAGAGCTTAGCCTCGGAAGGCATAATGGTAGCCTTATGCAATGTAGATGGAGACAGAGCTTAGCCTCGGAAGGCAGAATGGTAGCCTTATGCAATGATGTAGATGCAGATGGAGACAACGTTTAGTCTCGGAAGGCAGAATAGTAACCTTATGCGAAATGTAGATGGAGATTGAGACAACGTTTAGTCTCGGAAGGCAGAATAGTATCCTTATGCGAAATATAGATGGAGGTAGAGCTTAACCTCGGAAGGAAAAATGGTAGCCTTATGCAAGAAATAAAATGACAGTAGGAATTCTTAGCTGGTGATGAATTACGGTATTGTGATTATTGAGAGCATTGAGACTGCGGAGTATTGAGGCATGTGCGAACGTCGGCAAGTGCAGCAGTTTTGAGAGTCGTATTTTGGACAACATTTGTTCCCTGGGCGGACAGTTTGTTTAGGGGTCTTGCAACCTTAGTTCCTGTAACCAAAGAAAGATCGCGAGTTCTGTAAATGGGAGAGGGGGTTAGTTCGTATCCCTGCTGGCTTTTCTTGACTTGTTGGGCTCGATCTGATGATACTGTCTGTATTATTAGGGTAGCGTTGTTATACAAAGAAGTTTAAAAAACAAACATGCATGATTTTGTAAAAGCATAATGTATAATTAAAAAAACAATTTGGGATGAACCGACGACTGTGACACGGCTCGGGACATTTCAACCTCTCCTGCTACGGAGTATTTTGAGGAGGACCCTCAAAATCCTGAAGTAAGTTCAGACAATCGCCTCAGTTTGAGGGTCCTCCTCAAAATTCTACCCCAGTTTGATGGGTGAATGCTTCTGACTGTTGCTCGTGCGGCGATTGTCTGAACTTACTTCAGGATTTTGAGGGTCCTCCTCAAAATTCTGCCCCAGTTTCCAATTGCGGGGAAAAATGAAATTTTTATTGAATTGTAACCGAATCCATAGGGCTGCCTATGTATCCCCTCTTAAACGGGAATCAGGTCAGGCGTAGTTCAATTTACATCATTGAGAAAGCATAAATATTACACATAGTAGCGCTTGACTGCATCTGAATTGATTGGCCTTGTCCAGACTTCTCCGTCTATTTCTGCGAGTATAAGTGCTCCTCATGTCAGTACCCGGTGAACCATGTACGGACCCTACCTGTTGGGAAAGAACTTCCCTTTGGCTTCGTCTTGATGTGGAAAGATCTTCTTCAGCACCAGCTGCCCCGGTGTGAACTGTCTAGGCTTGACTCTCTTGTTCAAGGCTCGGGTCATTCTGTTCTGATAGAGTTGAACATGACCGACTGCATTCATTCTCTTTCCGTCTATGAGGGCTAGTTGCTCATAATGGCTCTTTACCCATTCTGCGTCACTGAGCTCAGCTTCTCGTATAATTCTTAGAGATGGAATCTCAACTTCGGCAGGAATAACAACCTCAGTACCATAAACTAGCATATAGGGAGTTGGCCATGTTGAGGTGCGAACTGTGGTGCGATATCCCAATAAGGCAAATGGTAACTTCTCGTGCCAGTGCTTGTTCCTTTCTATCATCTTTCTTAGTATCTTCTTGATGTTTTTGTTGGCGGCTTCTACAGCTCCATTCATCTGAGGTCTATAAGCTGTGGAATTCTTGTGTTTGGTCTTGAAAGTCTCCCAAATAGCTTTCATCAAGTCACTGTTGATATTGGAACCATTGTCGGTGATGATTGACTCAGGAACCCCAAATTGACAAACAATTCGGTCGCGGACAAAGTCTGCCACGACTTTCTTAGTCACTACTTTGTAGGATGCTGCTTCGGCCCATTTGGTGAAATAGTCGATGGCTACTAGAATGAACCTATTTTCGTTGAAGGCGGCATGATCGATTGGTCCAATAACGTCCATGCCCCAGGCGCGAATGAACATGGTGAGCTTGTTGCGTTGAGCTTATTTGGAGGTATCTTTATCATATCTGCGTGTGTCTGACAACGGTGACATTTTCGGACATACTGGATGCAGTCCGTTTCCATAGTCATCCAAAAGTAACCAGCTCGGAGTATCTTCTTTGCCAGAACAAAACCGTTCATATGCGGGCCACAGGTCCCAGCATGAATCTCCTCTAGCAGCTTGGATGCTTCCTTTGTGTCGACACGACGTAATAATCACAAATCAGGAGTCCTCCTATATAGAATTCCTCCCCTGTGAAAGAAGTTGTTGGATAGTCTTCGAAATGTGCGTTTCTGAGTGGGATTCGCAAGCTCTGCGTAATATCCTTTTGCCAAATACTCTTTGATGTCATGAAACCAAGGATTTCCGTCTGCTTCCTCTTCGACATGGGCATAATAAGCTGGCTGATTATGGATCTTTACGGGAATAGGATCAATGAAATTCTTGTCTGGGTGTTGGAACACTGAGGACAAAGTAGCCAATGCATCAGCGAACTCATTCTGGATTCTGGGGACATGCCGAAATTCTGTCTTCGTGAACCTCTTTCTTAATTCTTGTATGTGGTGCAGATATGGAAGTATCTTGGAATTCTTGGTAGCCCACTCTCCTTGTACCTGATGTACCAGCAAATCTGAGTCACCAATCACTAACAGCTCCTGGAAGTTCATGTCAATGGCCATGTTGAGCCCTAAGATACAGGCTTCATACTCTGCCACATTGTTGGTGCAGGGGAATCTGAGTTTGGCAGATACCGGATAATGCTGACCAGTTTCTGATATTAGGACTTCTCCAATGCCAATTCCCTTGAAGTTCGCTGCTCCATCGAAGAACATTCTCCAACGGTCATAGGATTCTGCAATGTCTTCTCCTATAAATGATACCTCTTCATCAGGAAAATACATTTCCAGAGGTTCGTATTCTCCATTTACAGGGTTCTCAGAAAGATGGTCTGCTAGTGCTTGTCCCTTGACCGCTTTCTGAGTCACATAGATAATATCGAACTCACTCAGCAGGATTTGCCACTTGGCTAGCTTGCTAGTGGGCATGGGCTTCTGAAAGATGTACTTCGATGGATCCATTCTCGATATGAGATACGTTGTGTAGGCACAGAAGTAATGCCTCAGCTTCTGAGCTACCCAAGTTAAAGCACAACAAGTGCGTTCCAATATCTGGCATCGTACAGAGTGAACTTCTGCTGAGATAATAAATGGCTTTCTCCTTCCTTCCTGTTTCATCGTACTACCCCAGAACGCAGCCGAAAGCTCCATCTAACACTGCAAGGTAGAGTAACAGAGGTCTACTTGGATCAGGCGGTACCAAGACTAGTGGTGTTGACATGTATGCCTTGATTTTGTCGAAAGCCTTTTGATAATCATCGATCTACTTTGTTGCGACGTCCTTCTTCATCATCTTGAAGATCGACTCACAGATAACTGTAGACTGTGCTATGAATCGGCTGATGTAATTAAGTCTCCCCAAGAAACTCATCACATCTTTCTTATTCCTTGGCGGTGGTAGTTATCGAATGGTTCTAACCTTTGACGGATCCAATTCTATCCCTCGGCGACTGACAATGAACCCGAGCAACTTTCCAGTAAGAACCCTGAATGCACGTTTCACGGGGTTAAGCTTCAGATTGTATCTCCCCAACCTTTTGAAGAGCTTCCTCAAATCTTCCATGTGGTTAGTGGATTTCCTAGACATGATAATAACATCATCCACGTATACCTCGATCTCCTTGTGAATCATGTCATGGAAGATGGTGGTCATAGCCCTCATGTAGGTGGCCCCTGCATTCTTCAGGCCGAACGACATCATCTTGTAACAGTACACTCCCCACGGCGTAATAAAAGTCGTTTTCTCAGCATCTCCCTCATCCATCCAGATATGATGATAACCAGCGAAGCAATTCACGAATGATTGTAGTTTATGCTTGGCGCAATTGTCAATCAGGATATGTATATTTGGCAAAGGGATGTCGTCTTTCGGACTAGCCTGGTTGAGATCCCGGTAGTCGACATAGACTCTGACCTTTCCATCCTTCTTTTGTACTGGCACAATGTTGGCTAACCATTTCGGGTACTCAACTACCCTGATAACCTTGGCGTTGATCTTATTGGTGACTTCTTTTTTATTTTCAAACTCATGTCGGGTTTGAACTTCCTGAGCTTTTTTTTACCGGTAGACACATTGAATTGGTTGGAAATTTGAGACACAATAGACGTACTTAGACCAGTCATGTCGTCGTACGACCAGGCCAATATATCCTCATACTCGTTTAGGAATTCTGCGTATTCTTTCTTTTCTGACAACGACAAATGAATGTTGATCATGTTTCCTTGATGTTTTATGAATCCCCCAGGTTGATGATTTCAGTCTCGTCTAGGTTGGACTTAGGTCTGTTCTCAAAATTCTCAACTTCTTTGACAATCTCGTCAGGTATGTCATCTTCTTCTGAATCCACGTCCGTTTGCTGTGTTGTCCCGTTGCATGTCACAGTCATCGGTTCATCAAGAAAGGTAGTATTAATGATGTATAGGCAAAGTAATGAGAAAAAAATGATAGCAATAAATATTGATTCATAAAAAAAATTAGAGAATTCTTTTGATAAATTGGATAATTATTTCGAACATTAAGGATCTTATTGCAAGAATTACAAAAATGAAAAAAAGGACAATCATTTTAGTAAATAAAACAGTAAGTAATGGTTGTTTTAGCCTTGATACCCCGAGGCTCGTCGAGCTTTTGTCGTCCTGACAGTCCAGTTCTTGAGGTATGTCCCTTTGCTCACTGTCTGAATGGAAGGGACTTCCTCCCCCTCCTCCTCGAGAATAACACAGCAGTCCATATCACCATCCTCTAGAAACAAGTTCCTCATTGCTGCAAGTGCTTCTTCTTCATCTGATCCATAAATAACGTCGGACAATTGGAAGGTCTGCTCCAGATGCGGTATAGGTTGCTCCAAAGGGTAATAAGGACCGCGCCATGGTGGTGACCAATTTTTGAATTCTTCCCAAGTGTATTCGTATCCCAAACTGAAAGTGGTGTCGTGCTTCTTGAGTTTGATAGGTTTGGAGATCCCCTGAAGGTTCTTGCCGAGCCCTTTACCTGGCTCGTACCCTCGCCAATTCATCATACTTGNGTTTCTCCACCCAACTTAATTCTTCCTTCAATCATCAGAATAGTCTGGAGACTGTAAATAGGGTTGCTACCATCACCATGAATAATCACCTCTTGGTGGTTCCACTCGAACTTCACTGCCTGATGTAGCGTTGATGCTACGGCCCCAGCAACATGGATCCAGGGTCGTCCATTGTAGGACGCTGGCACATCTATCACTTGGAATTCATCCTCGAACCAGGTTGGTCCCATTTGCAAGCATAGGTTTATCTCACAAATGGTGGACCTTTGAGATCCATCAAAACCTTTCAATTGATTGCTACATCCTTTATCTCATGCAGCCCTTTACCCAATTTCTTGAGTGTTATGAACGGACAGATATTGAGACTAGATCCCCCGTCGATAAGAATTCTGGTGATGAAATAGTCTTCGCATCAGTGCTTTGTTATGGCCCAACCCTTCAGGATGCAGTTCGTCCTCATGGAAAGTGATCTTGTAACTCTCTAACACTTGGCCCACCATATTAGCCATTTCTCCACTAGTGATGTTGTTTGGAACATAGGCTTCATTCAACACCTTCAATAAAGCATTCCTATGCGTCTTGAAATTCTGCAGCAAACAGAGGATGGATATTTGCGCTGGCGTTTTGTTCAGTTGGTCGATGATCGAATACTCCTTGACCTGTACTTTCCTCCAAAGGTTGTCCGGACCTGTCTCGATAATGGGAGGCCGATTGGAAGCCTGCCTGCTGGATTCAGCCAGATGTTCAGGGGTATAGACTCTACCAGTTCTTGTCATACCCTGTGCTGCAACAACTTCTTCAGTCTTGACTTTGCCTTTCGTTCTCGCCTCGGCTGTATAGTCCCATGGTACAACATTTGAATAGAAAGGTGGCGTAGTCGATATCGCAATCGTGATTGGCGCAACTACCCTCACTTTGAATGGAACATGTGTCTTGGGTGGCAAGATTGCAACCTCGAATGGTGCGGGTGCATTTGCCGGAGACACGAACTCAACTTTAATCGATACTAGTGTCTTTGCAAGTGGCGCTGCTTCAAACTCAAGAGGCATGGACATATTTACCTCAGCATCCTCAGATGGTTGAATCTGTACTATGATCAGGTTGAGAGTGACTGCAGGTTTCTTTGGATCATCGCCTTCTCCGATCAACCCGATTGATCCCTCGGGGTCCCAATTATCTTCTATTTCAATCAAGTGGATGCCTCCACCCTTATGGTCGGGAAGAGGATTGTTGCGTACATTTGGAGCGGATTCCTTTGCCACGATGACCTTGTTGTTAATCAGGGATTCTTGTCCTTCAAAGAGCGGCATTCATAGATGGTCTGCCCCTTCATGTCGGAGTGGTATGCACAGGACTTGTTTGGGTTGACCCATCGAGAAGGATTCTCAGGGGTTGCAGCAGGGATGGGGGTGACATAACCAGAAGGTTTGAGCTTCTCATACAGCTGGTCGATGGGTTCAGTGATGGCGGTATACTGTTTTGGAGGTCTGCGATCAAAATTAGGACGAGGTCTAGGGAAGTTTTGATGGGTAGGGGGTGATTTCTAATGAGATGGTTAGTAATTGTAAGTGTGGTAGATAGGAGCGGGTTGTGAGTATCTGGGTGAATCAAGTTGATATGTCGGTGGTGGAGGTGATTGATAAGTTGGTGGTGGAGCTTGGTATGAGGGTGCTTGGTAATTTGGGGTTGGTTGATATGTGAGTGGAGGTGTTGGGTAAGTTTGGTATTTGAGTGGGGATTTGGTTCTTTGTGCAACCATCACAGCTCCGGCATCTCTTTTCTTAGACACTCCACCAGACTGCAAAGCCTTGTTTGTAGCTTGCAAGGATTCAAAATTTGTGACCATACCGCTCTTGATACCTTCTTCAATCTGTTCACCTAATTTGATAATGTCGGAGAACTTGTGGTTCTCAATCATCATCAGCCGTTCATAGTACTGCGGGTCTTGGTACCGGACAAAGAACTTGTTCATGTGCTCCTCTTCTAAGGCGGGTCTGACCTTAGCAGCTTCGGACCTTTAGCGAGTAGCATACTCGCGAAACGTCTCCGTGGTTTTCTTCTTCAAATTCTGAATATAGAACACGTCCGGTGCATTCTCTGTGTTGAACCTGAATCTGTCAATAAATTCAGATGTCATGCTCACCCAATTCAACCATTTCTTGGGATCTTGGCTGATGTACCAAGACAATGCCTCTCCTTTCAAGCTCCTCATGAATAGCTTCATGCGGATCCTTTCATCCTTCCCTACTCCAACCAGCTTGTCACAATAAGTTCTCAGATGGACCCTTGGATCACCTGTACCATCAAACATTTCAAACTTAGGAGGTTTGTATCCCTCGGGCAGTTCGACATCGGGCTGTATGCTGAGGTCTTCATAGTTCAACCCTTTCACTCCCTTGATTCCCTCGACGCCTTGAACCCGGCTGGTTAGCTTCCTAAGTTCCTCGGCCAAGTTCTTGATAAGCAGGTCCTTTTCGTCAGACTCAGCTGTGTATGTGATAGGAGGAGTGGAGTGTGGCATGGTCTCCACGTAGATAGGATTGTTATGGTGTCCTGGCGCATGGGTGTGGAAATGGTCATTGTGGAGTTCTGAGGTTCTGAGATAAGTAGTGGAGTGTTATTTGGAGTATGGCAAACATTGCATTGTGCTGGAAGAGTTTGGTTCTTTGCTGTCGTGATAATGATTTGCGGGATGATTTTGCTGCTTTGGGATGTTTTAAGGAGGTGTAGGATTCTTTATGTTGAAGTCTGGGACGTTGAGGGAGAATGACAGGTTTGCCAGATTCCGAACTTGATCAAGCTCTTCTTAAAACTTTAACAACTTTCGTTCCAACTGCGACACAGTTTCATTCTGAAGCTGAATACCCTGGCCATCAGTGGCCCCACTACCCGTTCAACCACATTCTCAATTCTGTTGTTGCCTGAATCTTCCATTTTTTTTGCCTTTGTTCTTGCCTTTGGGAGGACTAAGAGGAGGAGAGGGTAGAGGGCCCCTGGATCTTGTAAGGTAGGATGATAATGCCAGAGTGCACGAACTAACCTTTGGGGAGGGGAATAAATAAATAAAGAAAAAGAAAAAAATATAAAAGATAACCAAGTCAGTGAGGATTATGAAAAGTATTGCGGTATTTAAACACATAGTGCGGGAATGTAAAAAGCGTTCTATTTCGGGGACCTCTTTTGTGCCTAAGGTAGGCCTAGCGACAAATTGATTTGGAGAACTTAAGATGCTAAATGTCTCATTTTATTGATAAGAAAATAGACGAATCCAAAAACGACACTAAATAAACAGGAGGTAAAGGTCACTAATGGCCATTGGTCTTATTACATTGATAAAGTAAAATAAAGACATTCCTATCTACTTGGTCCCAGAAGGACCTTCCCCAGACTCGGCATTCTTTCTTACCTCGTACAGTTTCCCCAAATCGCAAAGTCCCAGCAACATGAATGCTCTAGCTAGATGTCCTCCGTCGATCCCTTCAGCCTTTTGACAGTCTTCAATCCTTTTGAGAAATTTTTTCTCCAGCTCCACTATGCCTCGCTCCAAATACCCTAACCTTTTGTTGGTGCTGATAGCCATATCCTTCCATTCTTCGATTAGTTTCTTGTTAGACTCATGTATTTTGCAGTGCTCATCCTCACACTCACGGATCCTCTTGCGCAACTGGTTGTTTTTTACTTGTGCTTCGGCCTTCTCATCTATAACCTTGTGGCCTTGAACGAACCCTGGCTCACTCAGACCACCCCAATTTTCTGTCAACCAACTAGGATAGAAAGGGGTACAACTGACATGATATCTATCTGGCTCGATGGTGTCCTTCTCCATTGCAATCTTGCAATGCCACATGTGCTGGGCTTGACACTTGTGAGGACTATCATCATTTTGGAAGTCAGCTCAAAGATGGCTCATCTTGTCGACCCTGGGTATGACTTGCTTCCTACCCGCTTGCCTCATAACTCGAAGAGGAACGTAAGGGTATGTTCCTCTTAGACCAATTAGCATTAGGAACGGTGCATCCCTAGAACGGGCGATGAACTCCTCTGTCGGAAACCACTCGACATCCACTGCACATGTTCTTCAGTCAGATTATCAAAGAGCTCGACCCATCCTTTGGCGTTCTCAGGCTGAGCAAACATGTCGGGGATGTAATTCATTCACTTTGGATGGTGGAAAGCGATGTGGTCATCCCAAACTCTTCGATGAATTTCTTGTAGGTATTCGCCCTTTTGGAGATGTTCCGTGAGCCAAAGCTGAAATAGTATATTGCAGCCTTCGAAGTGTCTTGCCCCTCGTTGACACTTTTCCAAGGCTCTATATATGTATACAATGATCATGGGCACAATGCTGAAGTTTTGCCCATCAGTTCCTTCCATTAGTGTCTTGGTTACCATTGCCAATCTAGTGTGGATTCTCTCCTTCTTTATTGGAAACACAATTAGACCCAAGAAGCAAAACATAAAGACGAATAATCTACGATGGATTTGTCCCAAGGATGTGATGGAAAACTCGTCGTGGTAGGTATGGTATGATTTGCTGTGACCGTACCTTTCATACAAGTAGTCAAAAGGTATGTATGACTTCTTTAAGCATGCCAGTTCTGCATTCTTCTTCAGACCCATCATTTTGAGGAAACCTTTGCCTGTGTCATTCTCAGGCATTATCAACCCCGGGGTTTCCCATTCCACATACTGCATTCATTCTCTTTCCGTCTATGAGGGCTAGTTGCTCATAACGGCTCTTTACCCATTCTGCGTTGCAACTCAGCTTCTTGTATAATTCTTAAAGATGGAATCTCAATTTTGGCAGGAATAACAGCCTCAGTACCATAAACTAGCATATAGGGAGTTTCCTCTGTTGAGATGCGAACTATGGTGCGATATCCCAATAAGGCAAATGATAACTTCTCCTGCCATTGCTTGTGCCTTTCTATCATCTTTCTTAGTATCTTCTTGATGTTTTTTTTAGAGGCTTCTACAACTCCATTCATCTGAGGTCTGTAAGCTGTGGAATTCTTGTGTTTGATCTTGAAAGTCTCCCACATAGCTTTCATCAAGTCACTGTTGATATTGGAACCATTGTCGGTGATGATTGACTCAGGAACCCCAAATTGACAAACAATCCGGTCGCGGACAAAGTCTACCACGACTTTCTTAGTCACTGCTTTGTAGGATGCTGCTTCGACCCATTTGGTGAAATAGTCGATGGCTACCAGAATGAACCTATTTCCGTTGGAGGCGGCAGGCTCGATTGGTCCAATATGGTCCATGCCCCAGGCGGCGAACGACCATGGTGAGCTTGTTGCGTTGAGCTTGTTTGGAGGTATCTGTATCATATCTGTGTGTATCTGACAACGGTGGCATTTTCGGACATACTGGATGCAGTCCGTTTCCATAGTCATCCAAAAGTAACCAGCTCGGAGTATCTTCTTTGCCAGAACAAAACCGTTCATATGCGGGCATCTGTGTCTGCCACACCCTCAACAGTTGCAAAGAGGACCAGGTATGCGTCAAAGAAAGTAAAGATTGTTGATGATGAGGAATGGAGTGGAGAAGAACAGGAACTGCCTGGTGAGGAGACTGACAAACTCACAATGTTTGGTAAGCGTTCCATCTTGATGCAGCTGCTCAGGACTATGTGATTCATGTCATGCCTGATGATGAGCATCGTAAATTGGAGAGGTTTGGGACACTCCAGCCTCCATCTTTCAGTGGTACAGAGGGAGAGGATGCGAAGGGATTTTTGGATAAGTGTCAGAGGATACTCCGTACAACAGGTATTCTAGAGACCAGTGGGGTCTCATTCATTACTTTTCAGTTCTCTGAGGCTGCCTTTAGTTGGTGGGAGGCTTACGAGAGGCGTAGGCCGGACAGCGCAACACCCCTTAAATGTCAACAATTCTCCGTTCTCTTCCAGGAGAAGTTCGTGCCTCAGTCCCGCAGAGAGGATTTGTGCAGGCAGTTCGAGCAGCTTTGTCAGGATGATATGTCCGTGATGCAGTATGCGATGAGATTTTCTGAGTTGGCACGTCATGCTATCTGGTTGGTTCCCACATACAGGGAGAGGATCATGAGGTTCATAGATGGCCTCACTTTTCAGCTGCGATTGCTTATGACTGGAGAGAGAGTGTGTGGTGCTACTTTTGATGAGGTGTTCGACATTTCTCGTTAGATTGAGATGGTTCGCAGTCATGAGTGGGTTAAGAGGGAGTCTAAGAGGCCTCGTGGACAAGGTAGATTCAGCGGTGTTCCTTTTGGGGGTCAGTTCCATCACGGTAGGGGTCGTCCTTTCGAACATGCTCAGATGGCTCGCCCAGTTCACCGTGATGCATCATCTGGCCATGGTTCACACAGTTATCAGTAGGGCCGGTCTTCATTCAATGCACTACCAACGCAAAGTTCTCGCCATGCCTTGTTCGCTCAAGTTTCTACGGGTAGTTCCTCGGGGTATCAGTTTCAGAAGTTCCATCAGAGGAGGGGTTGTTTCGAGTGTAGAGATTTTGGTCATATTAAGATAGATTGCCCTAGGCTGTTGAGTGGGACTCCACATCAGAGTTCTCGGTCGATGGCACCAGCACCAGCAACTTCACCACTCACCCAGCCAGCTCGAGGTGGGGCTCAACCAGCTAGGGGTTGCCTTAGAGAGGGAGGCCGATCAGGAGGCGGCTAGGCCCGTTTATATGCTCTCCCTGCCAGACCAGATTCCATTGCTTCGGATGCTGTGGTCACAGGTATTGTCTCAGTTTTCCACAGAGATGCCTCTATATTATTTGACCCTGGTTCCACTTATTCACATGTGTCCTCGTATTTTCCTTTTTATCTGGATATGCCCCATGAGTCTCTAGTTTCATCTGTTCATGTATCTACTCCGATGGGCAATACTATTAATGTGGACGGTGTATATCGATCATGTTTAGTGACTATTGAGAGTCTGGAGACTAGAGCAGATCTTTTGTTGCTTAGTATAGTCGATTTTGATGTGATTTTGGGTATGGATTGGTTATCTCCATGTCATGTTTTTCTAAATTGTCACGCTAATACCGTGACGTTGGCGATGCCGGGGTTGCCGAGGGTTGAGTGGAGCGGCATTATAGACTATGTTCCTAGTAGATTGATTTCATTCTTGAAAGCTCAGCGGGTAGTTGAGAAGGGGTGTCTATCTTATTTGGCCTTTGTGAGGGATGTTAGTGGAAAGACCCTACTATTGATTTTGTTCCGGTGATGCAAAATTTCCTAGATGTCTTTCCTGCAGACATGCCGGGCATGCCGCCTGATAGGTATATTGAGTTCGGTATTTATTTGGTACTGGGCACTCAACCCAGTTCTATTCCACTGTATCGTATGGCACCGACGAAGTTGAAGGAATTGAATGTACAATTTTAGGAACTCCTTAATAAGGGGTTTATTCGGCCTAGCGTGTCCCTTGGGGTGAACCAGTTCTATTTTGAAGAAGAAGGATGGTACTATAAGAATGTGCATTGATTACATGCAATTGAACAAGGTCACAATCAAGAGCAAGTATCCTTTGTCGTGCATTGATGATCTATTTGACCAGCTCTAAGGAGTGAGGGTGTTCTCGAAGATTTATTTGAGGTTAGGGTATCACCAGTTGAAGATTCGGGACTCGGATATTCTCAAGACAGCTTTCAGGACCCCGATATAGCCATTATAAGTTCCTTGTGATGTCTTTTGGGCTGGCCAATGCCCCAGCAACATTCATGCATCTGATGAACATTGTTTTCAGCCTTATCTTGGCTCGTTAGTTATTGTATTCATTGATGATATCCAAGTGTACTCTCGTAGCCAAGAGGATCATGCCCAACATATGAGGGTTGTGTTGCAGCGGTTGAGGGAGGAGAAACTTTATGCAAGGTTCTCCAAGTGTGAGTTTTGGCTCAGTTCAGTGGCATTCTTGGGGCACGTGGTGTCCAGTGAGGGTATTCAGGTGGATCCGAAGAATATATAGGCGGTCCAGAGTTGGCCTAACCGTCCTCAACCACGAATATTTGGAGCTTTCTTGGTTTGGCTGGGTATTACCATCACTTTGTAGAGGGTTTCTCATCTATTGCATCTCCCTTGACCAAATTGACCCAAAAGGGTGCTCCTTTCAGGTGGTCGGATGAGTGCAACGAGAGCTTTCAGAAGCTCAAGACTACTTTGACCACGGCTCCAATTCTAGTTCTACCATCAGCTTCTGGTTCTTACATAGTATATTATGATGCTTCTCGGATCGGTATTGGGTGTGTTCTGATGCAGGATGGTAGAGTTATATATTATGCTTCGCGCCAGTTGAAGCCCCATGAAAAGAACTATCATGTCCACGACTTTGAGTTAGCAGCTATTGTTCATGCCTTGAAGATTTGGTGGCGCTGTTTGTAGGTATCCATTGTGAGATTTACACTGATCACCGGAGTTTGCAGCATCTGTTCAAACAGAAGGATCTTAACTTGCATTAGCGGAGGTGGTTGGAGCTTCTTAAGGAATATGATATCACCATTTTGTACCATCTTGGGAAGGTCAATGTGGTGGTCAATCGCCGGGCGGAGAGTTTGGGGAGCTTAGCATATCTTCCAGCAGCAGAGAGGCCATTGGTATTAGATGTTCAGGCCTTAGCCAGCCACTTTGTTAGATTGGATATTTCTTACCCGAGTCGAGTATTGGCTTGTGTGATCTCTCGATCTTCTCTTTATGATCGTATCAAGGAGTGTCAGTATGATGACCCCCATATGCTTGTTCTCAAGGACACGGTCCAGCACGGTAATGCTAAGGAGGTCACTATTGGGGATGATGGTGCATTGAGGATGCATGGCAGGCTATGTGTTCCCAATGTAGATGGTTTGCGTGAGTTGATTCTCTAGGAGGCTCACAGTTTGCGGTATTCTATTCATCCAGGTGCTGCGAAGATGTATCAGGACTTGAGGCAGCATTACTAGTGGAGGAGAATGAAGAAGGACATAGTGGAGTATGTTGCTCGGTGTCTAAATTTCCAGCAGGTGAAGTATGAGCATCAGCGGCTAGGTGAGTTGCTTCAGAAGTTAGAGATTCCGGAGTGGAAGTGGGAGCGGATCACTATGGATTTCTTGTTGGGCTTCCACGGACTCAGAGAAAGTTTGATGC
Organism: Nicotiana knightiana; assembly: GCA_005239525.1. Classification (NCBI taxonomy): domain Eukaryota; kingdom Viridiplantae; phylum Streptophyta; class Magnoliopsida; order Solanales; family Solanaceae; genus Nicotiana; species Nicotiana knightiana. The sequence continues at coordinate 129,983 of ML394722.1, forward strand.
AGTTTGGGTGATTGTCGACAGGCTGACCAAGTCAGCTCATTTCATTCCTATGATGACTACTTAATCTTCGGAGTAGCTAGCTCGAGTGTATATGCACGAGATCGTCAGGCTTCATAGCGTACCGGTATCTATAATATCTGACCGGGGTACGCAATTTACATCACGATTCTGAAGGGTCGTACAACATGATTTGGGTACTCGAATGGATGCATTTCACCCTCAGACGGACGGACAGTCCGAGCGCACTATTCAGATATTAGAGGATATGCTCTGTGCGTGTGTGATGGAGTTTGGGGGTTCGTGGGATCATTTCTTGCCACTATCAGAGTTTTCTTACAACAACATGTATCGGTCGAGCATCCAGATAGCCTCGTGTGAGGCTCTGTATGGTAGGGGGTGTCGGTCTCCGGTTGATTGGTTCGAGCCGGGCGAGGCTAGATTATTGGGTACAGACTTGGTTCAGGATACTCTAGAGAAGGTTAAGCCGATTTAGGGTCAACTACGCACAACCCAGTCCAGACAGAAGAGTTATGCGGATTGGAAGGTTCGCAATTTTGCATTCATGATTGGAGAGCGGGTCCTGCTCTGGGTGTCACCCATGAAGGGTGTTATGATGTTCGGAAAGAAGGGAAAGCTGAGCCCTACGTTTATCGGCCCGTTTGAGCTGTTGTGACGTATTGAGGAGGTTGCTTACGAGCTTGCCTTGCCTCCCAGTCTAGCAGGAGTTCATCCAATATTCCATGTTTCTATGCTCCGGAAGTATCACGACGATCCGTCTCACATGTTGGATTTTAGCTAAGTCCAGTTGGACAAGGATTTATCTTATGTAGAGGAGCTGGTGGCTATCTTGAACAGGAAGGTTCAAAAGCAAAGGTCAAAGAATATTGCTTCTGTAAAGATTCAATGGAGGGGTCAGCCGGTCGAGGAAGCGACTTGGTAGATCGAGCATGATATTCGCAACCGTTATCCTCATCTTTTCATCACTTCAGGTATGTCTCTATACTCGTTCGAGGATGAACATTTGATTAGACAGGGATGATGTAACAACCCGGCCGGTCGTATCGAGAGTTGTAGCCCCGTTCCCCCATTTTCTTCTTCCTTTGTGTTCTTCAGCTGTTATATGACTTACCAGGTTAGTTGGTTGGGGTTCGGAGTGATTTCAGAGTGAATTGAGACACTTAGGCCTTATTTATTTTTCTAAAGATTAATACGTTTGAATATTCATATGTTTATTAAGAATAAAACATCTGAACCTGAATACACAACTGAATATTAAGATGTGTATTAAGATCTGAATAATAAATGATTAAGACTGTTTGATTTTTAACATTTCAATGTATAAGATTTGTCTTTATTTGAAAATTAATAAACCATAAAATTCAAATGAAATACTAATTAATCTAATTTCTATCAACAAAATATGTAGTTTTTTAAAATATGATAGTTGTTGGTGGTGATGGCTTACATGTGAATATGGCTAAAGGCGGTGGTTGGTTGTAGTTTTGGTTGATAGTGGTGGTTCAAGGTAGTAGCTAGTGGTGATTGTATTGGTAAAAAATAGGCTTCACACATGTAATATTTCTTATGACAAGGTAATCTACGTGGATCAATGGAAACATGAAAACTGGTCAGAAGTTTAGAAAGAAGTACAGGACAAAGAAGAACGGAATAGCATACACACGAGACAATTAGATGCAGGAGTTCCAGTCTAATTGAGGAGTTGAAGAGATACGGTCAGAATGAACCAAGGCAGAATAAAGGACAGATTCAAAGATCTTCAATCAATGAGATAAATGTTACATAATCTTCACGCAACAGTTACGATTACCAATTGTAATGTCACATTAATGATATTTTTAGTCATTAATGCTCAATCATTAAGAAGAGTAGATATTATATTAAGAAATTCCCTATAAAAGGGAGTAAAATCTCACTTGTATAGACACATTCGAACCACTATTGAAATATACTTACTTTTATGTGATCTTATTGCTTTCTTATTTACAAGTCTAATTCTTATTATTTGGTTATCAGAAGCCCGAGTACTTCTTAAAATATCTTTGAATAAGAATCTAATTTTGTGGCTAAACAAATTGGTTCCGTTACCAAAAATTTGATAATCTTTGTTTTTTCTCGAATAACCTTTACCGAATTATGTCGAATACCAATGACAACAACCAACAAACAACTGGAACACAAGTTCCATCACCTCAGGGATCCCCATGAGGTTCAAGGGACAACTCCCCAGAAAGATCTACAACTCACAATAATGATCAAATTAGAAAAGAGCAAACAGGAGAACAAGACCCTGTGAAGCAAATGGTTGGTGAATATGTGAGTGAAGATCTTCAAGCTTTCATGAGGGGGCTACCAACTGTGTCACCTACGCCTCCTCCAAACAACACCGCGATTGTAGAAAATCCACAATCTGGACTAGCAAATTCAAGAATTAGAGGCACTCTAAATGAATCACTTGAAGGAAGACCAGATATGTCTAATAATTCAGATTTACAATCTTTAATACTAACCTTGCAGAAACAGGTGAAAGAGCAAAACAATCGCATCGAGAAAATACCTGGAGTACCACCTGTCATCAAAGGTATTGATATTGATAAATACTCTCAACAACCCTGGGAGCCAAGTGCAGCACCTTTGCCGATTCCCAAGAAATTCAAAATGCCTGACATACCAAAGTACGATGGGACAACTGATCCACGTGATCATGTTACTTCTTTCACCACAGGAGTAAAAGGCAACAACCTGACTAAGAAAGAAATTGAATATGTGTTGGTCAAAAATTATGGAGAGACACTCACCAAATGAGCATTAACATGGTATTCTCTCTTGCCCGAAAATTTTGTTGATTCTTTTGCTGAGCTTGCAGATTTGTTTATAAAAGCACATTCTGCTGCGCAAAAAGTGGAAAAGATAATGGAAGACATATTCAAAATAAAATAGGGAGATACATAGTTTCTTCGTGAATTAGTAGACAGGTTTCAACGTGATATGATGCTTCTACTAAGAGTACCTGACAATTGGGAAGCTATGTCTTTTGCAAGTAATTTGAACGACAAAAGCTCTGAATCCACGAGGAGACTCAAAGAAAGATTGAGAGAGTTCCCAGCTACGACATGGAACAATGTTTATAACGGGTACAACACCAAATTACGAATTGAAGAAGATACTATTGCCCAATCAAAAGAAGAAGACAGGATCAGTTCTAGACGCTCCGAATCAGAAATGAGAACTGGCAAAAACAGGTACGATCCATACATGGGACCTTCGGGACGAGAGGCTCGTTCCAAATCTGAAAACCCACGATCTGATCACAGACCGTCAAATAGATATTCGAGCTCATCATCATCAATATCCAGAAAAGATCGAGTTGAGCGAAATAGAGGTAATACAAGAATTGGAGATTACAATTTCAATGTAAGTACTTCTGAATTAATTACAGTATTAAGAAATATGGGTGATAAAGTTTGATGGCCCAAATAAATGAGATAAAATCCAAACAGAAAGAACCCAGACTTCTGGTGTGAATTTCACAATGATCATGGGCACAAAACATCAGACTGCATGTTATTGCAAGGTGAGGTAGAGCACTTATTAAAACAAGGTTATCTAACAGAACTATTTTGTGAAAAAGGTAAACATGCATATATGAAGAATAAACAGGAGCCCCCAAAACCACCATCTCCGAAGAGAACTGTAAACGTGTTAAATGGAAGAGAGGAGGTAAATGGCATAACTTACACTTCAGCAAGAAGGATGACCAAGTTCACAATGACCCACGGGAAACAGACTCGTGGGACTTTGGAGGCTGACAACATCTCATTCGACGACTCAGATGCTGATGGATTACTGCTTCCACATAACGATGCACTAGTAATATCTCTACTTATACATGACACTAACGTGAAAAGAGAATTGATTGATCCAGGTAGCTCGATCAATATCATTTTGCTGAGGGTTGTGGAAGAGATGTTAATGGGGGACTGTGTAATTCCAAAAGCATGTTCCTTGTCCGGATTCAACAACTCTACTGTCATAACAAAAGGAGAACATGAGCTTAATACCTATATAGAAGGCGTCGTCAAGGAAATGAAATTTCAAGTTATAAATATTGGGCTTATAATGTAATCATGGGGAGACCATGGATCCATGACATGGATGCAGTACCATCTACTCTGCATCAGGTAATCAAATTCCCTTCCAAATGGGGAATCCAGCAGATTCGAGGTGATCAACAGACTTCAAGAAACATCAACTCACTGATGCATTCCAATAAAAAAGAAATAGCGGAAAAATCAAAAGACGAGGGAGCAACTCGAAAAGACATAGAAGAAAACGATAAAGACATGGTGAATCAAATCACCACGGATGTCGCATCAATACATACGGACATGGATTCCAAACCTGATGTTATTCAAGAACCAGAAGAGAATGAAAGTATCAGGACAACGACTGAGGAGCTCGAAGTTGCTCCACTGTTCGAGCTTAAGCCTGAGAAAAGAATCCACATAGGAGAAAGGCTAAGCCAGACCAGAAGAGGTAAGTTAATTGAATATTTAAAAGTTAACGCATATTGTTTTGCTTGGTCCCATTCAGATATGACAGGTATACCCCCAGAAGTGATGACTCATAAACTAAATGAAGACCCATCCTTCGTACATCTCAAGAAAAATAAAAGAAAGCAGGGATCGTTTAAGAATCAAGTGATCGATGAAGAGATACAGAAACTCTTAAAAATCGATTCAATACGTAAGGTAAAATATACCTAAAAAGAATGGTAAATGGAAAGTATGCGTAGATTATACGGATTTGAATAAAGCATGCCCAAAAGACTCATTTCCGTTACTGCACATAGATCAACTGATTGATGATACTGCATGTCATGAATTATTAAGCTTTTTAGATGCATATTCTGGTTACAATCAGATAAAAATGGACCCCTCAGACGAGGAAAAAACATTCTTTATTACGAACAGGGGGACTTATGTTACAAAGTCATGTCTTTTGGCTTGAAAAATGCTGGAGCCACGTATCAAAGGCTAGTGACCAAGATGTTCTAGGAACATCTAGGGAAAACAATGGAGGTGTACATTGATGAAATATTGGTAAAGTCAACGCAGGCTGAAGATCATTTCCAACATCTCTCAACTACTTTCGAGATCCTCCGCAGGTATAACATGAATCTAAATATAGAAAAATACGCCTTTGGCGTCGAATCAGGTAAAGTTTTGGGTTTTCTCGTATCAAATAGAGGCATTGAAGTAAATCCTTATCAAATTAAAGATATTGAAGAAATACCTGATATACTCACGAGCAAGAAAGAAGTTCAAAGATTAACAGGTAGGATTGCAGCTTTAGGAAGATTTATCTCCAGATCTTCAGAGAAGAGTTTTAAATTCTTCTCAGTACCAAAGAAGCAGAATTAGTTCGAATGGACTGAAGAATGTCAACAAACTCTTAAAGACATGAAGGCTTATCTATCAAATCCCCCACTGCTGTCTAAACCAAAGGAAGGGGAAAGGTTATACATTTATCTTGTTTTTGCATAAATAGCCGTAAGTGCAGTCCTGGTAAGGGAGGACAAAGGTAAGCAATCTCCTATCTACTATGTAAGTAAGTCCTTACTAGATGCTGAAACTAGATATCCTCATAATAAAATTAGCCTTGGGTCTAATCATGGCAGTTAGAAAGTTAAGATCGTACTTTCAGCGTCACCCAATTACTGTTGTACCTTTGTATTCTTTGAGAAATATTTTGCATAAGCAAGAACTATCAGGTAGACTGGCTAAATGGACAATAGAACTAAGCAAATATGACATAGTCTATCAACCTAGGACTGCAATAAAATCTCGGGTTTTAGCTGATTTTGTCGCAGATTTTAACACTAGCATAATTCCTGAAGTAGAAAAAGAATAACAAATCTTTAGCAGAGATAATCCAGGAATATGGACTCTATTCACCGACGCTCTTCTAATATTAAAGGAGCCGAGTGGGGAATTGTTTTGATACCACCTTCGGGTGAAAAGATAAGGCAAGCTAATAAATATTATCACATCACCAACAATGAAGCAGAGTACAAAGTTGTCATTGCAGGACTCGAATTAGCACAAGAACTCTCAATTTAGCATATCGTGATCAAAAGTGACTCTCAACTAGTGGTGAACCAGATGCAGGGGACTTATACTGCTAGAGAGACTCGAATGCAACAGTATCTGGCAAAGGCACGAGACCTGGTGAGGCAATTCCAGTCATGCAAGATTATGCAAGTACCTAAAGAGGAAAACGCATAAGCGGATGCGTTAGCTAATCTTGCAGCTATTACCGATGTAACGAATAAAGACAATGCTATTGTGATACACTTATTTCATTCAGCAATTGACCAGAACAAGAATTAGGTAACATTTAATAATCTAACCTGGGATTGGAGAAACGAAATTGTAATTTTTTTGTAGAATAGTACCGTGCCTGAATATAAGAAAGAAGCTCAAGCACTTCGCCAAAAAACTGCACGGTACTGCCTAGTTCGTGACACTCTGTATCGCAAAACGTTTGGAGGTCCCCTTGCAAGGTGCCTTGGACCTAACCAAACTGAGTACGTGATGAAAGAATTACACGAAGGACATTGTGGGAACCAAGCAGGTGCAAGGTCCTTATTCAAAAACCTAATCAGAGTAGGGTACTATTGGCCTAATCTGGAAGAAGATGCTGAAGATTTTGTAGCTAAATGCGATAACAGTCAGCGATATGCTAACAATATGCATCGGCCGCAGAATTACTACACCCGGTTGTATCACTTTGGACATTTATGAAATGGGGAATGGATATTGTAGGACCTCTACCCCTAGCCAAAGGAAAGGTACGATTTTTACTTGTATTAACAAATTATTCTCAAAATGGGTGGAGGCAGATGCTTTTAAACAGGTGCGAGAAAAAAAAGTGAAAAGCTTCATATGGAGAAACATCATATGCCGTTTTGGTGTACCAAAGGAAATTGTATGTGACAATGGCCCACAATTCATAGACTCACAAATCACAAAATTCTTCCAAAGATGTCAAATCAAACGAATCACTTATTCACCATATCATCCCATGGCTAATGGGCAAGCTGAGTCAACAAATAAAATCACTGTTAACAATCTGAACAAACGATTGGAAAAATCTAAGGGAAATTATCCTGAAGAACTATCGGTAGTATTATGGGATTATAGAACTACTACAAAGACAACCACGGGAAAAAACCCCATTCGCGCTTGTTTATGGCTCAAAAGCTCTAATACCATTGGAAATTTGTAAACCGAGCATGATTCACAACAGCAACAGAAGAAACAAACAATGACGAGTTGAGAACAAATATGGATTTACTCGAGCAAAGGAGAGAAGCTGCTTTAATATGCATGGCAGCTCAAAAGCAAATCATAGAGCGATATTACAACAGAAAAGCTCACCTCAGATATTTCAAAATTGGGGACTTTGTCCTTAAGAAAGTTTTTCAATCAATAAAGGAGGCTGGAGCAGGAAAATTAAATCCAAATTGGGAAGGACCCTACAAAGTGCGTGGTATTGCTGGAAAAGTTGCATATGAGTTGGAAACCATGGATGGCAAAATTTTACCAACAAGTTGGAATACTGTTCAATTGAAGAAATATTACTTCTAAGGAAAAGGAATACCCACAGTCAGGTATCATAACGTTCAATTTTATTTAGTACAGTTAAAATTATACTAACCATTTTAGATGATAGGCAAAAAGCTAACTCATAACCAGATGATGATATTAGACCTAAAAGACACGAGGAAAAAATTGAATTCCCGGTCTAGGTTTACAACTTTCTGATGGCCATTTCAAAAGTTTAAGCAGTCATCATCTAAACTATATACCTTCGAGTCCAGTATGTTTTTCCTTTACAGGAAAAGGACCACAAGAAAGAAATAGTCAAGTGCTCGAGATTTCATTCTTCAAAGCTCAAACACTTAGGGGAATATACAGTATGGAAGAGGCAAAGAAGACTATAAAAAGAGTCAAAGTTAAAGCCTGAAGATCCATTTTTCCCAACAAGTCAAAAGTTATGAGCAGAATCAAAGCGCCAAAGACAAAAACACAAAGTCTGATTCAGAAACCTACAAAGAACATACTCGTGAATGTAAACGAATGTTTAGGTTAAAGGCAGAATTTAGTTATGGGTAGAAATTCATACCCCCGTGTTTATTCAAAACCTGTTGTAAAAGAAAATAGTTACAAAAGAGTCATAGACGATGCTCAAACACATGTAAAATGTTACGAAAGTTCGAATAATATAAAGACTTTCTGCAAAACATTATTCAGAAAAAACATGTGAATTCCTATTTCTCTTTTGTATGTTTACACCATATTATGAAGTTGATACGTTTTCTTCATTAAGTGTCGTTCATAAAAGGGCCCTCTTTTATAAATCGTGCTTATTTCAAAAAGACACGAAATACTGAGGAATTTTTTAATGCAAAATTAAATACCAAGGGATAAAACAAAAATCCAAACGTAAAGCATGCAAACACTTAAGAGTAAAACAAAAACTCGAAAAAAAAAACACAAGTCATGCTAGGAAATGTAAATATTAATATTATATAATGGTAAAAACTAAGTATTAACTTAGTTTAAACCAAATTCATTCATACAAAGTTGCCCCTAAGTTGTCATTAGGGACTTACTAAACCTAACTTCACCCCCAAATGGGACCAGGGGTAATCACCAATTGTTCCAAAAGAAAAAAAATAAGAAGAGAGGGGTTGATAAATACTTTCACTAGACACTGGGGGGGATTATCTTCATCAGCACATGGAGCGACTTGAGATGACGAGGCTTAAGCAACAGCTTCATCAGGAACGATCTCATCACCCATTGGAACTTCAACTTCAGGTGATGAAAAATTTTGACTTTGCCGAGACTTTTCAATCTTCTCCTTGGTTTTGGCAATTTCAGCTTCTAAGTCAAAATTTTCTTGGCCATTTCCGTCAATGTGTCAAGTCGGGCATTCAAACACGCCCAACTCACATCAACAACTGCCTTATCCTCAAGATCCTTGTAATCTTTCTCCCATTGTTCAATATCGGCTCTCAGCTCATCTCTTTCAACCACGACAACATCATAAGAAGCCTGCAAAGGGGCAAGAGATCTTTCCAGAAATTGAATCTTGTTTGAAGAATCACGGAGGTCCTCTTGGGTCTGTGTAATGATTGCAAAAGTTCACCATCATAAGCCTCTTTCTGGTCCAACAAAACTTCAAGCTTATTATCTCTTCAGTAGCATGGAAAAGCTACTCCGCAAAGGAAGACTCCAGGATGTTCTTATCCTTGCCTGCTTGACTTCATCCAGACTTCTCGATGGCTAATTTCGCTGCAATTGTTGATACCCAGTTTTTCCTCAAACTATTTTAAAATTGTATATATACCTTCAAAATCATGCATTAATAGCAATTGGTATTTTTTCATAATTTTCCTATATTTATCCAACATTTTTATTTCCAATAAATAATTATAAAATTGCATTACAAATGATTTCAAAAGAATCTTAATTGGATATTTAACAACTAGCCACCTTTATTTTGATTTTTAGCCTAATTAATCCGGACCCCTAACCCATTTAATAACCCACAGATCCAAGCCCAATTCACCATACCACCCGGCCCAATCCTTCACTCAATCTGAACCGTTGATTAATTTCAATCAACGGTCCAGATCCCCATTACCATAATTAAGACCTAGTGACTACCCCCCCCCCCCANTTACCAAGCACCCTCACCCTCATACCAAGCTCCACCACCCACTTATCAATCACCTCCACCACCAACTTATCAATCACCTCCACCACCGACATATCAACCTGCTTCACCCAGATACCCACAACCCGCTCCTGTCTACCACACTTACAATTCCCAACTATCTTATTACCAATCACCCCTACCCGTCAAAACTTCCCTAGACCTCATCCTAATTTTGATCGCAGACCTCCAAAATAGTATACCGCCATCACTGAACCCATCGACCAGCTGTATGAGAAGCTCAAAGCTGCTGGTTATGTCACCCCCATCCTTGCTGCAACCCCTGAGAATCCTTCTCAATGGGTCAACCCAAACAAGTCCTGTGCATACCACTCCGGCATGAAGCGTCACACCATCGATGAATACCGCTCTCTGAAGGACAAGATACAATCCTTGATTGATAACAAGGTCATCGTGGAAAAGGAATCCGCTCCAAATGTCCACAACAATCCTCTTCCGGACCATAAGGGTGGAGGCATCCACTTGATCAAAATAGAAGATGATTGGGACCCCGAGTTATTAATCGGGTTGATCGCAGAAGGCGATGATCCAAAGAAACCTGCAGTCACTCTCAACCTGATCATAGTCCAGATTCAACCGTCTGAGGATGCGGAGGTAAATATGTCCATGCCTCTTGAGTTTGAAGCAGCGTCACCTGCAAAGACACCAGTATCGATTGGAGTTGAGTTCGTGTCTCCGGCAAATGCACCCGCACCATTTAAGGTTGTAGTCTTTCCACCCAAGGCACATGTTCCACTTGAAGTAAGGATAGACGCACCAATTCCAGTGGAGATGTCGACCACGCCACCCTTCTATAAAAATGTTGTACCATGGGACTATACAGCCGAGGCGAGAAGGAAAAGCAAAGTCAAGACTAAAGAAGTTGTTGCAGCGCAGGGTACGACAAGAACTGGTAGAGTCTATACCCCTAAACATCTGGCTGAATCCAGCAGGCAGGCTTCGAATCACCCTCCCATTATCGAGACAGGTCCGGACGACCTTTGGAGGAAAGTACAAGCCAAGGAGTATTCGGTCATCGACCGGATGAACAAAACACCAGCGCAAATATCCATCCTCTCTTTGCTGCAGAATTCCAAGACGCACAAGAATGCTTTATTGAAGGTGTTGAACGAAACCTATGTGCCAAACAACATCACTAGTGGAGAAATGGCTAATATGGTGGGCCAAGTGTTGGAGAGTCACAAGATCACTTTCTATGAGGATGAGCTGCCTCCTGAAGGGTTGGGCCATAACAAAGCACTGCACATCCTTGTGCAATGCGAAGATTATTTCATCACCAGAATCCTGATCGATGGGGGATCCAGTCTTAACATCTGTCAACTGATAACGCTCAAGAAATTGGGTAAAGGGCTGCATGAGATAAAGGATGGAGCGATCAACGTGAAATCCTTCGATGGATCTTAGAGGTCCACCATTGATAAGATCAACCTATGCCTGCAAATGGGGCCAAGCTGGTTCGAGGTGGACTTCCAAGTGATAGATGTGCCAGCGTCCTACAATCTGTTATTAGGACGACCCATGATCCATGCTGCTGGGGCCGTAGCATCAACGCTACATCAGGTAGTGAAGTTCGAGTGGAACCACCAAGAGGTGATGTAGCAACCCTATTTACAGTCGGCAGACTATCCCAGTGATTGAAGGAAGAAGGAAGCCAGGCGGAGAAACTTACCACTACATTGAATGGGTCAACACTATCGACAAAGACAAATGGTGGGATATCAAGATCGAAAGTATGATGAATTGGCGAGGATATGAGCCAGGTAAAGGGCTCGGCAAGAACCTTCAGGGGATCTCCAAACCTATCAAACTCAAGAAGCACGGCACCACTTTCGATTTGGGATATGAATACACTTAGGAAGAATTCAAAAATGGTCGCCACCATGGCGCGGTCCTTATTACCCTTTGGAGCAACCAATGCCACATATGGAGCTGACCTTCCCACAGACCGACGTTATTTATGGATCAGAAGAAGAAGAAGCGCTTGCAGCAATGAGGAACTTATTTCTGGAAAACAGTGATATGGACTGCTGTGTTATTCTAGAGGAGGAGCGGGAGGAAGGCCCTTCCATATAGGCTGTGAGCAGAGGGACGTACCTCAAGAATTGGACTGTCAGGACAACCAAAGCCCGACGAGCCTCGGGGTAGCAAGGCTAAAATGAGCGCTATTCATTGTTTTTCTTTAGAAAATAATTTCCTTTTTTGCATTTTAATTTGTGAAATAAGATCTTCAATGTTCAAAACAATCGTTCAATTTATCAAAAGCATTTTCATATTTTTCTTATGAATCAATATTTATTGCTATCATTTTTTTCTCTCATTACTTTACCTATACAGCATTACTATTACCTGTCTTGTGAACTGATGACTGTGACATGCAACGAGACAACGCAGCAAGCGGGCGTTGATTCGGAAGAATATGACATATCTGACGAGATTGTCAAAGAAGTTGAGAACAGACCTAAGTCCAACCTGGACGAGACTGAAATCATCAACCTGGGATATTCAGAAAACGTCAAGGAAACACGAATCAGCATTCATTTGTCGTCGTCAGAAAAGAAAGAATACAAAGAATTTCTAAAGGACTATGAGTACATATTCGCCTGGTCGTACGACGACATGATTGGTCTAAGTACGTCTATTGCGGCTCACAAATTTCCAACCAATCCAATGTGTCCACAGGTAAAACAAAAGCTCAGGGAATTCAAACCCGACATGAGTTTGAAAATCAAAGAAGAAGTCACCAAGCAGATCAACGCAAGGTTCTCAGGGTAGTTGAGTACCCGACATGGTTAGCCAACATTGTGCCAGTACCAAAGAAGTATGGGAAGGTCAGAGTCTGTGTCGACTACCGGGATCTCAATCGGGCTAGTCCGAAAGACGACTTCCCTTTGCCAAATATACATATCCTGATTGACAATTACGTCAATCATGAACTACAATCATTCGTGGATTGATTCGCTGGTTATCATCAGATCTGGATGGATGAGGAAGATGCTAAGAAAACGACTTTCATTACGCCATAGGGAGTGTACTTCGAAGACTATCCAACAACTTCTTTCACAGCGGAGGAATCCTATATAGGAGGACTCCCGATTTGGGATTATTACGTTGTGTCGACGCAAAGGAAGTATCCAAGCTGCTAGAGGAGATTCATGTTGGGACCTGTGGCCCGCATATGAACGGTTTTGTTCTCGCAAAGAAGATACTCCGAGCTGGTTACTTTTGGATGACTATGGAAACGGACTGCATCCAGTATGTTCGGAAATGCCGCCATTGTCAGATACACACAGATATGATAAGGATACCTCCAAACGAGCTCAACGTAACAAGCTCACCATGGTCGTTCGCCGCCTGGGGCATAGACGTTATTGGACCAATCGAGCCTGCCGCCTCTAACGGACACGGGTTCATTCTGGTAGCAATCGACTATTTCACCAAATGGGTCGAAGCAGCATCCTACAAAGCAGTGACTAAGAAAGTCGTGGCAGACTTTGTCCGCGACCGTATTGTTTGTCGATTTGGGGTTCCTGCGTCAATCATCACCGATAATGGTTCCAATCTCAACAGTGACTTGATGAAAGCTATGTGCGAGGCTTTCAATATCAAACACAAGAATTCCATAGCTTACAGACCTCAGATGAATGGAGTTGTAGAAGCCGCCAACAAAAACATCAAGAAGATACTAAGAAAGATTATAGAAAGTCACAAGCAGTGGCACGAAAAGTTATCATTTGCCTTATTGGGATATCTCACTACAGTTCGCACCTCAACAGGGGCAACTCCTTATATGCTAGTTTATGGTACTGAGGCTGTTATTCCTGCCGAAGTTGAGATTCCATCTCTAAGAATTATACAAGAAGCTGAGCTCAACGACGCAGAATAGGTAAAGAGCCGTTACGAGCAACTCGCCCTCATAGACAGAAAGAGAATGAATGCAGTCTGTCATGGTCAACTCTATCAGAACAGAATGACCCGAGCCTTCAACAAGAGAGTCAAGCCTAGATAGTTCACACCGGGGCAGCTGGTGCTGAAAAATATCTTTCCACATCAAGACGAAGCCAAAGGGAAGTTCTCTCCCAACTGGCAGGGTCTGTACATGGTTCACCGGGTACTGACAGGAGGAGCACTTATACTCGTAGAAATGGACGGAGAAGTCTGGCCAAAGCCAGTCAATTCAGATGTAATCAAATGCTACTATGTGCAATCTTTATGCTTTCTCAATGATGTAAATTGAACTACGTCTCACCTGATTCCCGTTTAAGAGGGGATACGTAGGTAGCCTAATGGGTTTGGTCACAATTCAATAAAATTTCATTTTTCCCGCAATTGGAAATTGGGGCAGAATTTTGAGGAGGACCCTCAAAATTCTTAAGAAAGTTTAGCCAATCACCGCACGACCAACAGCCAGAAGCATTCATCCATCCAACTGGGGCAGAATTTTGAGGAGGAGCCAATCGCCGCACGAGCAACAGTTAGAGACATTCACCTATCAAACTGGGGCAGAATTTTGAGGAGGACCCTCAAAATTCCGTAATAGGAGAGGTTCCAATGTCCCGAGCCGTGTCACGGTCGTCGGTTCATCCCAAAATTATTTTTTAATTATACATTACGCTTTTACAAAATCATGCATTTCTATTTTTGAAACAGTTTTGTTTAGAAACGCTACCCTAATATTACAGACAGTGTCATCAGATCGAGCCCAGCAAGTCAAGAAAAGCCAACGGGGATACAAACTAACCCCCCCCCCCCCCCCCCCCGTTTATAGAGCTCACAATCTTTCTTTGGTTGCAGGCACTAAGGTTGCAAAATCCCTAAAACGAACTGTCCGCCCAGGGGACAAACTGTTGCACTTGCCGAAGTTCGCACATGCCTCAATGCTCTGCAGTCACAATTCTCTCAATAATCACAATGCCGCAATTCATCACTAGCTAAGAATTCCTACTATCATTTTATTTCTTTCATAAAGCTACTATTCTGCCTTCTGAGGTTAAGCTCTACCTCATCTACATTTTGCATAAGGCTACTATTCTACCTTTCAAGGTTAAGCTCTACCTCCATCTACATTTTGCATAAGGCTACTATTTTGCCTTCAGAGGTTAAGCTCTACTTCCATCTACATCATTGCATAAGGCTACCATTCTGCCTTCCGAGACTAAACGTTGTCTCCATTTGCATTTGCATCTCCGCATAAGAATACCATTCTACCTTCCGAGACTAAACGCTGTCTCCATCTGCATTTGCATCTTTGCATAAGGCTACTATTCTGCCTGCCGAGTTTAAGCTCTACCTCCATCTACATCATTGCATAAGGCTACCATTCTGCCTTCCGAGACTAAGCGATGTCTCCTTCTGCATTTGCATCTTTGCATAAGGCTACCATTCTGCCTTCCGAGGTTAAGCTGTACCTCCATCCACATCATTGCATAAGGCTATCATTCTGCCTTTCGAGACTAAACGATGTCTCCATCTGCATTTGCATCTTTGCATAAGGCTACCATTCTACCTTCCGAGACTAAGCATTTTCTCCATCTGCATTGCATAAGGATATCATTCTGCCTTCCGAGGCTAAGCTCTACCTCTAATTTTCCTTTCGAGACTAACCGTTGTCTCAAGCACTATTTACTTTGCTTTCCTTTCGGGCTAAGCTCTGCCCTTTTATTCGCAAGACTAAGCTCTATCTTGTCAGCATCATTTTATTGCATTTCATGAGCTGAAATATCGCCAACTTATCCAAAGGTGTCATCATTCGGAGGCACCATCTTCATAGCCCGAGAACATCATGTCATGGCTTGAGGATCTCTCTCAATTTTTCATATCATTATTCAAAGGCATCATGGTTCGGAGGCACCATCCTCATGGCCCAAGAACATCATTTTCATGGCCTGCAAATCCTGCATCAAGCAATTCATAGCCCAGGACGTCATGGTCTGAGGACGTCATCCTTAACCATCCGAAGACATCATTCATGGTCCAACGGGAATTTGCATCATGTTTAAATTACACACAATATATGCTTGTATTATTTATTTGCAGGTAATCCGATGAGCAAACTGCCATCCCCGCAAAAGCGGTTCCGCTCCAGTTCTCCTAACCACCCTGTAAGCCGCTTATTCAATCAGTCCCAAATGTTGCGTCCGTTCTTGTAAGAAACTTCATCGGTATACTTCACCGATGAATTCTGAACTACATACGGCCTGATTCTTGTAAAATCAGGGATATGTAGGCAACTCAGAAACTAGGGTGCGGCCGGAATCTCTCCAAACCATTTCACTTGGTCAAAATTGGCCATCATATCTTTACCCGACAACTCTTTCATCCTTCCCGAGTAAATAGGGACAGCTGTTGATACCTAATTTTCCTCAGACTATTTTAAAATTGCATATATACCTTCAAAATCATGCATTAATAGCAATTGATATTTTTCCATAATTTTCCTATAATTATCCAACATTTTTATTTCCAATAACTAATTATAAAATTGAATTACAAATGCTTTCAAAAGCATTTCTTGATTTAATTTATTATTTAGGGTCCTACTAAGACCAAATTATTTCACAATCAGCCAAATTGGCACCTTGTGGCTATAATTACAATAACTTGGCAATTATAGCCCAATCATATGTTTGATACTATTTTTATCCAGTAATTGACCATTTGTATTTTTAAATACTAATTAATCATTTTAATTTATTTTCTAAGCATGAATTTCGTTTTTTACAATTATCAGCTATTTATAAATTATTTTTTTGTTAATTTAATTGGGTATTTAACAACTAGCCACCTTTATTTTGATTTTTAGCCTAATTAATCCGGACCCCTAACCCATTTAATAACCCACAGACCCAAGCCCAATGCACCATACCACCCGGCCCAATCCCTCACTCAATCTGAACCATTGATTAATTTCAATCAACGGTCCAAATCCCCCTTACCATAATTAAGACCTAGTGACTACCCCCCCCCCATCTTTCATTTCCCCCGTTTCATTTCCCGTCTCACTTCTCACCTACCTCTCTGAATGCTCTCACCTCTCTCTAGAACTTTCGTCCCTGAGCTCTGTCTCTCCCCTCTCCGGCCACCTCCTCGCCGGAAACTATGAAGTTTCCACCTCTCCTCGACCTTATGGCTCCATCTTTCACACCTATGTCACCGGTGAAGGCTCTCAATCAACCCTGAGGCGGTTCACTCCCATCTCCGGTCCCATGCCATATTTTCCGGCCACCTATGGCCGTTCGAGTAAGATCTTTGCATTTCCCGGCCAAACGCCGGTAATATTTAAGTCCTCTTATCCTTTCTGGGTTTTCTTTGGAGACCCTAGCTTTAAATCCTCCGATATTTTTAGATTTGTGATAGATCTATGTGTATCCTAAGGGTTTTACACGTTTTCTTCCACTAAATCTTATGTTTTATGAACGACTCTTCATCTTTAAAACTAGGGTTTTCTAACCCCTTTTTAAAATGCTTTATCTTCTGATTTTTAGTACTAACCTATGATTCTCAATATGATTTTAAACATTTGCTTGAGTCTTCCCTTTTACCCTATTTATTCTATCGAAATCCCAATTTCTAGGGTTTGAGTTTGTCTTGTTTGCTATGTTTTGCTAACCTGTATGTTTCTTATAGACTTTCTATGTGTTCTATGCTTCTCGATTTAATTTGTTGTTAGGGTTTTTGATCTTCTATTGTTTCTCTAATTGCTTGCCTAAGGTTTCTCTGATTTTTGTGTTATTTATTATTTAGTAAGTCTGCTTATTCATTTAATGATTAATACTCTATTGATTCTATGCATTTTGTTTGTAAAGCTATGATATTTTCCTTGAATCTATGATTTTGTGTATGCCCCATATAATTCTGTACCGATTTTCGAATTGCTTTCTTATTTGTGTGATACTTTCCTTAGTTAGTACTGATTCCTTGTGATTTTCAGTCTCATTCGCGATCCCTTTGACTACTTTCCAAGATTAAAATTGTGTTCTGCCCTATTTATGTGCACAAATATGCTTTCAATTATTTAACGTATACTTTCCTTACTTGAAATATTCTGTATTTGGTCTTTATCACATGCTACATGCTTTTACTACTCCTATTAGGGTAAAAGCAGTCTCGTAGTTGATTCTTTCCTCATTTGATTCTAATTGTGCCCGTTTGAACTATGACTCCCTAATTAAAGGGAGTCCAGGTCTTTAATTGATTCTGATTAGAGTTTATTTCTATAATTATGATGAACTATTACTTGTTACCATATTTTTCTGCCTATTTCAAACTATATATACTTAACTCTTTCATTATCAAAAGACACGAACACACACAGAAACAAACATACTCATTGCTCTCTCTCTTACTTTCCTACACACTCTCTCTTATTGACTACTGGCTACTCAGTCGGCTGAAATCCAAGACTGAGTGAGTTATTACTGCTCTACTTCTCTATTTTCTCTACCGCTCTCTTACTCTGCACACTACTGTCTTATTACTCTACTTCTCTGCACACTACTGTTCTATTCTCTCAATCTTGACTGATATGTCTTCTATTTGATTTACAGCACCCAAAACAACATGTTTATGTTCGTATTGCACTTTCTCTTATTCCTTTTATGCTCCTACTTGTGGTTCTACTTTTTACCCTGTAACTAGCATATCTATTCTGTCTATGTGATTTCCCTTCCCCTTTATTTCAGCATGTCTACTGCTCCTTCTATTTGTTTGTTACACTTCTGCCCTATCCCCTGACCCAGTACATGATAAGCATGTAGTTCTGAACCTAGTGTGTACTCTAATACCCCTCAACCTGATGCTATTTGGATCCTTATATGAATCCTTGTAAAGGACTATGCTATGACAGTTTAAGTCTTGTAATACTTTTCTGTGGCCTACTGGTGTGCAAGCCTGTTCCTATGTGCTTCATACTTGTCCCCAATCCCTCATCTCTCTACTTGTGGTTGCTGAACTTCTCTTAATTCCTGTTTATTGATTTGTGTGTTTTGTTTGAGTATGTTGGCTGTTCTACTGCCTTAACCTTTTCAAGAAAATTTTCATTAAACCTCTCTCTTTTCTCAAACTGTTTTAAAACTGTTCTTACTCACTATGAGCACTCTCACTCTACTCTTAGATCATTAAGCTCTACCCCTCTCTATGTGAGCACTGAGTTGGGACCATATGAGCTCCCTCTAAACTTTGACACACAAAGGCTGGCCCCATTCCACACTGCACTTACTCAAATTTGGTTATGACTCTGGGTGTGAGCACTACCCGGGATCCCTTGAGATCCTTAGGGAACTCTGAAACACCTGGAAGGTTGTGAATAGAATGGCAATGAGGCATTCTGGAGATTCTGGGCCTATCAGTAGGCTCCCTATAGTATAACTTTTTCTTTTCATTATTCAGTTATGTAATTCATGCAAATGGCCTGTAATAATTGTTGTAAACAACTCTGGGGTTGGATAGTGAAAATGGGTGGGTGATATGCATGATGTAGTATAATTAAGGGTAGAGACCATGTTTCTAGGTTTATTTTCTCTATGCGCAATAGTAGCCATGTTTAGGTACAACATGCCATGCATTAGACATCATGATACTTAGGCTCATATATACTGTTTTCCTTTTATCATGTCTCATCATGCTATACACGTAGAGATCTTGTTCAAGGTAATCAACGATTAAAATCTGTCACTTGTGTTATTCCTGAAACTGTGCATAATGCTGTGATTCTATGTGAATTTAGAGATCCCGTTTTAGCAGCTGTATATGCATCATTCTGCCTTAGACATCATGTTATAGAATCGTACTCATTTAACTATACTTAGTCTAAATAAAGATGTATAAAGCAGTCCTCCTGTTCTAACAAACTGGTAATTAGTCTCTGAATATTTGCAACACTTAGAACTGCATGCTATTAGGTATAACGACCTGAAATTGTCATAACTGCTACACGCCTTGGCAAGTCTTACGTAATCATCCATAAAGAAATAAAACTAGAACTCTCCTTTGTGATTAGTGTTCAACTGTCAGCATGTTTAACACTAGTAGGCAAGCCTGATTAAGACTTCCTCTCTGAGTTATGCAATAAATCTGTCTTTGTGTTATCACTTAGATACCATGCTTACGATCTGAATCTGGACCTTAACTGTGTATGAGTCATGTTGTTTATGTGTACTACGTGTGGAGGTATAATTGAGCCTTTTATTTGATTTCCATACTCCCCTTAATGGAAGTCCTATATGTTTTATTATGTGTCGCCTTAGTAATTTTTACCTTTAAAACCTGAGGGTCTGCCTAGCACCTCTCTTATAGGATAGAAGTCCTAAATTCCTCCGGGACTGATAGAAATGGACGGGTAACAACATGCAATAGAGGTCGAGACCAGCACTCGATTTAGTTACTTTCACGGGGTGGGAAATGGTAGAATATGGATATGATGGCAGGTGCGCTCTTTGAGGAGTGATTAACGGGTATTGTACTACTGTGATCCATATTATTATAAACCTAGGATACCCTTTATATGCTTAGATCGTAATCCTTTCAAAATCTAACCTTCTTTACAATTTTCAAACATCTGCATGCTTAAGACTTAAATCCCCTCTTATTTGAGCCTTTATTTGTTTGTTTGCTAAGCCGTACAAATTCACAAAAGTTTTTTCGCCGGGAACCACACTTGTGGATCCTGAGGGGTGTCTAACACCTTCCCCCTAGGATAATTTCAAGCCCTTACCCTATCTCTGGTTAACAACATAGTTGTAAATGAACCCCTTTGGTGTCCTAACGCACCTTTAAAAATTATTAGGTGGCGACTCTCAAAAACACAAAGCCCTTTTCCAAAAGGAAAGATTTGTCTCAACCAAATGTCATAAACCCGATCTCCGCGAGGAAAGAGGGGGAGTGACATCAATTACTCTGATTTGCTGCTCCAAGGTACACTTCTCCTCCTCTATTACGTCCATATCAAGCTGAAGACTCTCGAGTTGCTCCTTCCAGTTATCAGCCTCGGTATGATAGTCATTCGCTAATTGCTCCGTATGAATGATCCTTTTCATCAATTTTGTACCAATAAGATTGATCTACACAAAAAGAGAAGTTAGATACGGTAAAGGATATAAAAAAGGGGAACAATATAAAGGATACCTTTAAGGAAGAGTGTACAATCTCGTTCATCCAAGTTAAGGAGCTATGACTTTCCAACTTATACTTCTCAACCAGGCCTATCAGAAGCTTCAACCACACATCCGCCTGGCCTGATTTCTTTAAGAGGCTACCTCCTGCAGGAACCTCTATCATAATTTGCTTCATCTCCCCACTATTGGAATATCCTACTTCGACAATAGAAGGCACAGAAGTAGGGGAAGATGAAGGAGCCACAGATGGAATAGGCGGGGGAGCAGAAACAGCAACAGGTGAGGTAGAAAAAAGTTCCACAAGAGTAGATGGAGGAAAAATAGCAAGAGGTACCTCCTCTGAAACTGTGCCAAAGCCTTGGTGGAATAATTGTTCAATTGATTCATTGGAAGATGAAAGAGTTGCATCTTCAGGAGAAGAATGCTCTGACTCAGTCACGGAAGGTGGATCAATAACTGGAGCAGATTCGTCGCCAGACACGACCTTTCTTCTTCGTGACCTCCGAATCGGCGAACCTTCCTCTTGCTCTTCCTAATATTCCAAGGTCCGATACCCACTTTCTTTCCTTTTTGATGAAGAGAAGTTCACAATAATTTCTTGGTCCTTGGCCAAAGAAAGTTTTGAAGCAGATACAGCAGCAGCAGAGACCCCACGAGCAGGAAACCCTAACAAATAAAAGGGATTAGAGAAGCTTAAAAGGAGAAATAAAGGAAATATAAAAAAAAACCTACCGTGGGTTTTCACTTTCCAACCAAACCTCGCCAAGAGGTACTTCCAAGAATGTTCTTCCATTGGAGTGATCAACATCAATTTTTCTACCTAACTACGAAAATCGGAGACCTCCTCAACAGTTCACATGGTTGCTACAAAAAGAAAAAAAACAGTCACGTTACTGAAGATTTATCAAAAAATAATAATAATAAAGAATAAAGTGAGCAAAACTGTACTCACGTGCAAAGTTCCACTTCTCAGGGAAGGGGAGATTTCCTTCACCTACCAAACCTTTAGTAGGGACAAAAACATACCGGACATACCACCCTCTATCTTTATCATCATCAGGTATAACCAAAACTCTTTTACTCCTAGCCGCAAGAGTAAAAACTCCTTGGCAGAACAACATAGGAGAATAGAGATGAATGAGATGATGAAAAGTAAAAGGAACTGAAGCTAAGGTGGCCAAATACCTAAGGCATTCTACTGCCCTGCAGATAAGAGGATCGATCTGTCCCAAGAACACATTAAAAAATCGATAGAATTATATGATGACAGGGTCGATGGGAGGCTTGAATCCTAAAGTAAAGGGGGTAAAGATCAGCACAATCATAAGATGTCATAGTAGAAAGCTGTTTTCTTATGGCCTCACTATCTTTTACAAAATAAAATTCAACAGGAACAATCTCATCAACTTTTGGCTCACGAAGTGGTTCATTGGGTTCTCTACTCTTAGAAGAAGATCTAGAAGCTCTAGCCCTAAAAGAAGACGAAGAAACATTAGCCCTAGAAGATGGCAAGCGAGTAATGTTGCAAGGAGAAGAAGAACCCCTAGAAGGTGTAGAACTCAAACTTCTTAGTCTACCACCCCTCCTATTCCAGATTGGAGCAGAAGAAGGAGATAGTTTGTCTACAATGATAACCTTCTTGGGTTCTTGATTTGAGGAAGACATATTTACGTGAAAGAGGAATTTACAAGTAATGAAGGAAAGTTAGAAGTTTTTCGTGAAAGAAAAGGCAGGAAAAGGGGTATTTATACTCAGAGGCAACCGTAAAAAAATGGAAAAAATACTGATGTGAAAGTCATAATTAGAACTGTCACTTCGTGACTGATGCAACCGCAAAAAGCCCTAAAAAGCGCTGATGAATTGCATAATCAATCCGAGAACACCACGTGGCACGAGCATTAAATGGAAGTGACAAGTGACACATACATTCAGAGACGGATGCAATGGTACGAGTGAAACGACAGTAAATGATTCCCGCCATAAATGAGTATCCACTTACCAAATATTTAATTCGCAAATAAATGGTAAGTGGGGGGACTATATGTATTGGTAATAAATAGACTTCACACGTGTAATAGTTCTGATGACAAGGCAATCTACGTGGATCAATGGAAATATGACAGCTGGTCAGAAGTTTAGAAAGAAGTATGGGACAAAGAGGAACGGAATAGCATACACACGAGACAATTAGATGTGGGAATTCCAGTCTAATTGAGGAGTTCAAGAGACACGGTCAGAATGAACCAAGGCAGAATAAAGGGAAGATTTAAAGATCTTCAATCAATGAGCTAAACGTTACATAATCTTCACGCAACAGTTACGATTACCAATTGTAACGTTACATTAATGATATTATTAGTCATTAATGCTCAACAATTAAGAAGAGTAGACGTTATATTAAGAAATTCCCTATAAAAGGGAGTAAAATATCACTTGTATAGACACGATCGAACCACTACTGAAATATACTTACTTTATGTGATCTTATTGCTTTCTTATTTACAAGTCTAATTCTTATTATTCGGTTATCAGAAGCACGAGTACTTCTTAAGATAGGTTTGACTAAGAATCTAATTCTTTGGCTAAACAGTGATTGGTAATGGTGGCGGTTATAATTGAGGATGGTGGTGATGGGTGGTGATAGTTAATAATGATGGGTGGTGGTGGTAATTGTGATGGAGGAAGGTGGGGCTGGGTGGTGGTCAGTTATAATGATGGGCAGTGCCGGCTATGGTTGTTTATGGTGATGGGGTAGTTAGTTGTGGTAGTTGAGGTGAATGAGTGTTGATTCTGGTTGAGAATGATGGTGGCGGCAATGGTGGAGATGGTGGATGGTGATAGTCGATAATGGTTGCAACTATGATTGATGATGATGGTGGTGGTGTGGTGGTGGTAACGGTGGCATGGTGGTAGTTGATAATGGTAGGCCGTGGCGGCAATTAATAATGAATATGGATGATAGCATCTTAATGAAATTAAGTCTTTGTTATAGATCTTAATCATACAGGCCTATTCAGACCCATTAAGTGGTTGTGAAGTAAAAAACACACACACACTTAATGATTAAGATATGAATAAATATTCAGACTTTAAAACAAACACACTTAATTTCTGAGATCTGAATGATTAAGATTCAGACCTCCATTAAGTGCAAACAAATGAGGCCTTAGTCTCTTAATTGAAATCTTAAGTTGGAAAGTCGACCGGATGTCGAGTTATATGTAAACAACCTCAGATTGGAATTTTGATGGTTCTGTTAGCTCAATTAGGTGATTTTGGACTTAGGAGCGCGTCCGGAATGTGATTTGGAGGTCTGTAGTAGAATTAAGATTGAATTGGCGAAAGTTGGAATTTTGCAAGTTTGACTGAAAGTAGAATTTTTGATATCGGGGTCGGATTGGATTTTCGAAAGTTCGAGTAGGTTTGTGGTGTCATTTATGATTTGTATGAAAAATTTAAGGTCAATCGGACATGATTTGACAGGTTTTGGCATCGTTCGTGGAATTTAGAACTTTCCAAGTTCATTAGGCTTGAATCCGCCTGTAATTCATGTTATGATGTTGTTTGAGGTGATTTGAGGATTTGACTAAGTTCGTATTGGGTTATAAGACTTTTTGGTATGTTTGGTTGAGGTACCAGGGGCCTCGGGTTGATATCGGGTGGTTAACAGACTTAGTTTTTAGTTGGTGAAATTGCTGAAGTTAGTATGTTGTTGGTGTAATCGCACCTGCGATGGCATTAGCCACAGGTGCGATGCCTCAGGTGTGGCAGGATTGGCGCAGAAGCGAAGCTGGGGCTGGCCTGGGGAAAACTCAGGTGTGAAGGAGAATACACATCTACAAGCCCGCATATGCGAAGTTTGAAGGTTTGGGTGTTCCGCAGAAGCGTACAAAGGGCCGCAGAAGCGCCTCCGTAGGTGAGAGAGCTGGAGAGCAGGTGCGAGCCCAGTGACTTAAGTGGTTTCCACATAAGCGGAGGAATAACCGCAAAAGCGGTTCCACATGTGCAAATGAGAGGCCGCAGGTGCGAAAGGCCTGGGCATAACATATAAATATGGGGCTTCGAGATTTTTCACCATTTTCACCACTTAGAGCTCGGAGTTTGGAGGTTTTTGAGAGAGATTTTGAAGTTATTACTGAGGTAAGATCCTTGTGTTTATGTGTCTTCAATAATGATATTTCTCCACTGATTTTACACCTAGTTGGTGAGTTTTTGAGGTGAACTTTGGGGGTTTAGGGCTAGAGAATTAGAGAGTGAATTTTTGGGATTTGGATGACCAAATGGTGTCGGATTTTGATAAATTTGGTATGGTTCGACTCGTGAGTGAATGGGCTCTCAGGTTTTGTGAATTTTGTCAGATTTCGAGATGTGGGTCGGGTTTGAGCCAATTTCAGATTTTGGCTTATAATTTCATGTTTTTCTTATAGGATTGATTCCTTTACCCTATATTAATTGTATCGTACTGCTTGTGGCTAGCTTCGGGGTATTTGGAGACCGATTCAAGAGGAAAAGACACTTTGAAGTAGAGTTTTTTCGTGGATTGAGGTAAGTAACAGTTTTAAATCTGGTCCTGAGGGTATGAAACCCTGAATTTTGTATTATATGATTGTTTGGAGGTGACAGGCGTGTGGACGTGCACCATGGGAATTGGGACTTGGTCCATTCCTGTGTTATAGAAATTTGACAGTAAATTATGTTAGAAATCATGCTTAGCTATGTGTTGGTGCTGTAGAGACCCACAGTGATCGTGATACCTGTTGAATCTTCCTGCTTATTGTTACTTATTCTCAGTCGTGGTAATACTTGAATATTATACCTCAGTCTTTGTTATTCCCTGTTGATACATTATATCATTCTGTTCTGGGTTGATTTTCCATGATTACTGAGGGTCGTAAGACTAGAGAGGTTGATGACTGAGTGAGACCGAGGGCCTGTTGTGAGGTATTGATACCATAGCACGTGAGTTGTCCATGTGGATTCTGATATCTATACTGTAGCATGTGAGTTGTCTGTGTGGATTCTGATATGACACTATAGCACGTGAGTTATCCGTACGGATCTTGATATGATACTATAGCACGTGAGTTGTTCGTGCAGCACGTGAGTTGTTCGTGCCGATTATAGAGCTTGGGATGTAGCAGCCCCTATCTAGAGTTTGTACACCCCAGTGAGCGCAGGTACCTATTGAGTGTGAGTGTTGAGGACTAAGAGCTGAGTGTTTGACATATTGAGAGAGATTGAGTGACTGTTGCCCTGAGAGGCTGTACTTGTTTCAATTGTTGCTACACTTAGCTGATATAAGTTATTGCTCTGAAATTTTTGGAAGATGTTGTAGCTGGCTTTTACCTGAACCTAGTGATGAGTAACTAATTTGACTTAAATTGCTAAAATTGAAACATGTCTACTTTCGTTGTTGAGATTACTGAAATGAATTGTAACTGTATAGCTCATCACTACCTTTCAGTTCCTTATTTATTATTGTTACTTACTGAGTTGGTTGTACTCATGCTACACCCTACACTTCATGTAGATCCAGGTGTTTCTGGACACGGAGGGCGTTGATCTCGTGCGCAGTTGACTATTGAAGATTTGCGAGGTAGCTGCCGGCGTTCACAGTCCTTGTTTTCCTTCCATGTATTCTTTTCTTTCTCTTTATTGTATTTGGATACAGACCCTTGTCGACACTATTTCCTAGACTGGTTGTTTAGATGCTAATGACTTAGTGACACCATGATGTTTGGGGCTATTTTCTGCACTGTGTTTTTGGTTAACTTCTGTTTATGAAAACTCTATCACTTAAAAGATTTTGTTTTATCTTTCTGTGAAATACTTGAAGTCTTTTGAAAATATCAGGTTGCCTAGCACCATTGATAGGCGCCATCATGACAGGTTAGGATTTGGGTCGTGACAGGTAACTAAACTTTTGTTATTCTATTCTCTCACAGATGGTGAAGACACGTACTACTAGGCAGGATAGGCAGCCACCAGCACCACCAGCTAGGGCCGCGATAGGTCGAGGTCGCGGTAGGGGCAGGAGTGCAGCTCGCAGAGCAGCTAGGTGAGCACCTGCATACCCACCAATCGTTCCAGCTCAGGAGAAGGTACCAGATACAGTTGAGCCAGTGAGGCCAGCTCAGGCACCAGCTGTGCCCATCGTGATTCAAGACCTTTAAGAGACCTGATCTCAGATTTTGACTGTGTGTACCAGTCTTACTCAAGTTGTCTCTGTTCCGGCCGCAGTAGCCACTTCTCAGGTCGGGGGAGGTACCCAAACTACCGCTGCCTGTACACTAGAGCAAGTGATGCAGGGACTCCAAACATCGGGGGAATTACCAGCCCAATCGGCCACATCTGCTCAGGCCCCGGTAGTCCCTGTTATGGATGATGATGAGTATAAGTGCTACACCCTATGCTTTCGTACGTAAGAGTACGTCGTAAGTCAATTGATGTAAGTTCAGAAATGACATCATCTTTGAAAAGTTTACAAAGTTAGTTAATCATATTAACTCGTAAGTTACAAATATTTAAGATCATGGATTGAAAGTACCAAGAGGGTTGGAAGGCATAGAAGCTGAACCAATTGAGAAAAATAAGTTTTGTCGAAAGTCGACAAGTTGGGAATGCCGTAACATGTACTTTTGGGGGAGACTAGGGTACTCAAAATAATTAGGAGGTTATTTTATGAGTTATTTTTGTCTTATGATAGTCGTGTGTTATATTTTGAAGTCAAGAGAGTTGTGGAACAAAAGTTGGCAAAGATCATCACAAGTTACATTCATAAATATGCTGAAAATTAGGTAAAATGTAGCTGATCCTTTATCCCTATGTACGTGTAATTACGGGATGATACATATATCAATTTTACGATATACGAGTATAGTTTCTAACGCATTAAACTTTACATCGATACGATATCGGAGCAGAGAGATATGTGCAGTTTCGCGAGACTGCGCAGACTGCATAGATGACAAGTAGGTGTGTCACTGAAGCTTTTTGAGCAATACATTTCGTGGGTTATATGAGGTCTTTTGGGACATATTTTATACCAAATTGAAGGTCTTGGAATTTAGTTTCTAACTCTCTTAACCGTTTGTTCATACTACATCGGATAAAAAGATATAAGCATCAGAAGAAGGGCCAATGCTAGGATGCCAAGCTAGCACCTCTTTGACTTTTCAAAAGTTGATATATATATATATATATATATATATATATATATATATATAGGGTTTTAAATCATCTTTCTCTCTATTTTTCATAGAATACGACCAGAGAACCCCCAAAAACTTACCTTAAGCTCTCTACAAGGGTTCCAATGAAGATTAACATCCCGGGTACGAAATCAAGAAGCGATAACATTACAACGATCCCTACGACGTAAATATTGCTATATCGCCTCTCTTTTTCTTTGTAGTTTGAGTTTTGGAAGGTACTTCATAGTTAAGAAAATGCCTACTTCTGTATTTAATCTTTTAAATGTCAAGGAAGGTTGATAAATTCATTTCCTAATAGTTAAAACTCACGAGACGGTGATCGGAAGCCGTGAGTTCGATTTATTTCACTTTTAGTGGACTGTTTTGTAGTCCACTCGTGTTCGCCTCTTGTGCTGATGTTTTATGGAGTTTTGGAGGATAAAAGGTGTGGAGAAACACCACATAATTTAGGATGAAAAATTATCGGAAGACGTCGTCACATTGTTTAGGTTGTTTGACACTATTTTAGTTGTCGTTTTATGTATGAAGTGATTAGGGTGTGTTGGCTATTTTGTGGTATATTATGGTGGAGATAAGGTTGGAAAATGATGCATACATGTTGTTATTATTGTATTTTTGTTGTTGTTGGTATATAGTATTGGAGGAGGGCCTTGTTACAGGGGAGATACTGCCCAAATTTACGTAAACGAGCTGCTAGTTTAAGTTGTGAACTTAGCCTTTACTCGGCACTGATTTTGAATCTCCTTATGCTGTGGTAGATTGAGTTGAGTTATTAGAAGAATTTATTGGAAGGTATTAAGGACTTAATGGAGTTAAGGTATGTTAAGGCTAAACCTTTCCTTCATTTTGGCATGATCTCGTAACTACATGCGTTTGATAATGAGGCATAAAGAGAAGTTCTTATTACTGAATTTATGTATATATATAAAGTATTACAGTACTATTGGGCAATCTTTGATCAGATGGTAAGTTATATACCGAGCCTATTGTGGTCGAACGTCTATGATCGATCTCATAATGGCCGAGATACAGAGCCTAATATGTCCAAATGCCTATGATCGATCCTACTACGGTAGAGCGGTTACACATACCGAGCCTTATAGGGCCGGAAAACTATTTTACTTACTATAGTGAGAGAGATGAGTCAATATCAACATTTAAGCGTATGTTTAATTATATTTGACTCCTAGGTACTTTCAATTATTATATTATCAGTTGAGTTTCAGCTTTCAGTTATTTCGTTGCCTTACATACTCGGTACATTATTTTGTACTAACATCCCTTTTGCTGGGGACGCTGCATTGCATGCCTGCAGATCCTGATAGACAGCTGGATAGACCTTCCCATTAGAGAAAGTCAAACATCAGCTTGGTTCATAAGCTCCACTTCCTCGAAGTTACCATGTCTATACCTTGGAGTCCATTTTATATATACAGGTTTGATGGGTAGGCTGAGGCCCTGTCCTGACCATGATACAGTTCAGTTATCCCTAGAGGCTTGTAGACGAGTCCTGTACATTTTTTTATATCAGTATTGTGGCTTTACCAGCCCTATGTAGATATTTAGTTTGGTATTGCTGATTGTAGATGATATTTTTTTTATATGATTTAAATATGGCCTCATCAGTGTAAGTTGAGGATTACCCCTCCATAGTTCACAGTTGCAAAGTGGTATGCTCAGGCCGAGTATGGAACCAGGTGCCGGCCATGCCCCTTCAGGTTCGGGGCGTGATAAACTTGGTATCAGAGCAGTTCTATCCTAGGAAGTCTACAAGTTGTGTCTAGTAGAGTCTTGGTTATTGGTGTGTTATGCACCACTTATAAGCAGGAGGCTACATGGCATTTAGGACTTTCACTCTTTCTTCTTACTCTAGATCGTGTGGTAGAGCTCAATTATAAGATTCAAACTCCTACCTTTTATTTTATTCATAATAAAACAATACCTACATCCAGAAAGACAGTTGTTAAGAGATTGAATGTGATTGTATAAGAGTTGAGTCAGAATAACTCAATTTTACATCATGCTTACGATGAGTAAATGTGAGGTCTTCAGCAGATCATGTTTGTACTAAGATGTGTAACCCTCTTGATAAGGAACCCTAAGGAATGAATATCTATCCACCTATATGGTAAAAAGAAATAAGAGAATAAGAAGGTAGACACAATTTGCAACAATAAAAAGAAGCAAGGTGAAGAAGGATACGTGGTACCAGTTAGTGAAGATTATCAATATCTACAATTCAGGTAGAGAAATATAAGCATTTTGAGTTACTTTACACAAAATAGAGATATATACAATTGGCCACACCCATCTCAGTTATGCCCTATGGGAGCTAACATTTATTGTTTAAGAGAAAGATGGGACATCAGGATCCAGTTGGGGTTACAGTTCCCCAAAATGATGGATGGATTGTTATCATTAGCTAAGAATTTTGAAGGATAGTGCAAACGTGGTCATAGATCTCCTTGTGAGACACCCAGATGGTGCACTCTAGAATAGAACAGTCAGATATGAATACTAGAATATTCAGAAATTTCATAAGACAGGCAGTGGAATCCTAGAAGGGATAAATATTTACCTTAGTATGGCTCCCGTCCCTAGTCAAGAGAGAATGTTAGGCGACCCGAAGAGCGAGTAGATGGAGAAACAGGAGCTAAAAGTGAAAGAAGGTTTTGTTGAAGTTTTCAGAATAAGGTAATACACATATAAATTATTAGGAGAATAAGAAGAGAGTGAATGAAGTATTATGAGTAAGACGTAATAAATTGGTGATAACGATAATTAAAAATATGGCAGGATGAAAGAGCCTATAGTTAAGTGAAGGAAAAGACAACAGGTGATAGGCCTTGAGACCATAAAGAGTATAAGCCATAAAGTCATATCCTTATTTCGAGAAATGATTCAGTGACTCCAACATGATTATTAGAAGGCTAAGTTAGATCTCCGGAGTAATAGAAATTAGTATAGGCTAGTGAGAATTTAGGCAACATGATTTAGGGACCGAAGGATTTTATAATAGTCGGCATCCTGAAAATTTCAGAGATCACGTTTTGGAAATAATAGAATGGACAATGGAAGAATAATCTTTAAAGGTCATTCAGGAAGACGCTTCCTAAAGAAAGCCCTGTGAGTAGAGTTAAGCTTAAGGGACTAGTATGCTAGTTACACTAGGTGTCACCCTCGTGCATAAGAAATTCAGTTATCCGGAAGGCAGAAGGGTTACCACAAGGCGAGTAAGAGTCAATGAAGACGTGAAAGGACGTCGAAGATGAAGAGGTAAAATATTTTTAAGTAAATCTTCATAACGTTAAATGTTAGCGGCTTCGCATGGCACAGTCCAGGTAGAAGAGTTATGCCAATAGAAAGGTTCGTGATGTTGCTTACATAGTTAGGGAGAAGGTCCTGCTGAAGGTTTCACCCATGA
This sequence comes from Nicotiana knightiana, assembly GCA_005239525.1. Lineage (NCBI taxonomy): Eukaryota > Viridiplantae > Streptophyta > Magnoliopsida > Solanales > Solanaceae > Nicotiana > Nicotiana knightiana. The sequence continues at coordinate 161,557 of ML394722.1, forward strand.
AGCGTTTTATGAGGTTTGGAAAGAAAGGGAAGTTGAGCCTCGGTACATTGGGTCGTTTGAGGTGCTTTAGAGGATTGAGGAGGTGGCATATGAGCTTGCCTTGCCACCTATATTGTCGGGTGTGCATCCAGTCTTTCATGTTTCTATGCTCCGGAAGTATGTTGGCGATCCGTCTCATGTTTTGGATTTCAGCATGGTTTAGTTGGATGGTGATTTGACTTATGATGTGGAGCCGGTGGCCATTTTGGATCGGCAGGTTCAGAAGTTGAGGTCAAAGGGTATAACTTCAGTGAAGATGCAATGGAGAGGTCAGCCACTTGAAGAGGCTACCTGGGAGACCGAGCAGGAGATGCCGAGCAGATATCCACATCTATATGAGGCTCCAGTTATGTTTCTAGATCCGTTCCAGGACGAACGTTTGTAAAAGATGGGGAGGATGTAACGACCTGGCCGATCATTTTGAGAGTTGTAGATCCATTCCTCCATTTTCTATTCACTTTGTGTTTTACTGTTGTTTTATGACTTAGTTGGTTCAGGTCCGGAAGGATTTCGGAATGAATTGAGACACTTAGTCTCATAATGGAAAGCTTAAGTTGGAAAAGTTAACTGGATGTTGAATTATGTGTAAACGACCCTGAATTTGAATTTTGATTGTTCTGTTATCTCCATTGGGTGATTTTAGACTTAGGAGCATGTCCGGATTATGATTTGGAGGTCCGTAGTGGGATTAGGCTTGAAATGACGAAAGTTGGATATTAAGGAAATTTGACCAGGAGTGGACTTTTCGATATCGGGGTCGGATTCCGATTTCGGAAGTTGGGGTAGGTCTGTGGTGTCATTTGTGACTTGTTTGAATATATTTGGGTCAATCAGGCGTGGTTTGATAGGTTTCGGTGTCCTTTCTATAAATTGGAAGTTTTAAAGTTCATTATGCTTGAATCTATATGCGATTCGTGTTTTTGATGTTGTTTGATGAAGTTTGAGGGCTCGAATAAGTTCATATGGTTTTATGGGACTTGTTGGTATGTTTGGTTGAGGTCCCGGCGGCCTCGGGTTAATTTCGGGTGGTTAACAGATCAAGGTTTGAAGTTGAAGAGCTGCTAAAGTGTGAGGACTGCTGGTATAATTGCACCTGCGAAGTGGGCACCGCAGGTGCGGCCCGTTGAAGTGAGAAGGGTGCCGCAGAAGAGGATCATGGGTCGTAGAAGCGCCTCCACAGAAGCGAACCCAAGCGAGTTAAGTGACTTCCGCAGGTGCAGAGTTTTCACCACAAAAGCAGGACCACAAAAGCGGATTTTGGGACCGCAGATGCGGTTTGACTGGGCAAAAGATATAGATGCTAGGGTTCGCAATTTTGGCTTCAATTTGACATTTTAATCTTGGAATTGGACGATTTTTAGAGATATTTCGAAGGGATTCTTGAGGTAAGTCACTTGTGGTTAAATTTCTTCAATAATTACGCTTCCCCATTAATTTTCCCACCTAGTAGGTGTATTTTTGAGGTGTAATTTGGGGGTTTAAAGCTAAGGAATTGGAGAGTGTAATTTGGGGATTTGGGTGATGAATTGGTGTTAGAGTTTGATAAAAATTGTATGGTTGGACTCTTGGTTGGATGGACATTCGAATTTTGGGAGTTTTGTTGTATTCTGAGACGTGGGCCCGGGGGCCGATTTGAACCAATTTTGGATTTTTGAGTGTATCGTATTGTTTGTGGCTTGATTCGAGACGTTCGGAGGCTGATTTGCGAGGCAAAGGCATATTGGAATAGGGATTCTTCTCGGATTGAGGTAAGTAACAGTTCTAAATCTAGCTCTAAGGATATGAAATCCCGAATTTTGTGTCATGTGATTGGTTTGGAGGTGATGCACATGCTAGGTGACGGGCATGTGGGCATGCACCGTGGGAATTGGGACTTGGTTCATTCCATGAAACTGTGAAGTTAAATAACTTGTTGCTAGCTTTATGCTTTCTATGTGTAATCGAAATTTGACTGCAAATCATGTTAGAAATCACGGTTAGGCTATGGGTTGGTACTGTTGGGACCCCTAGAGTCCAGGATACATGTTAAACTACTGTTAATTGTTGTTTGTACTCAGTATTAGTTTTATTTGCGTATCATATCTCACTCTCTATTATTCCTTGTTGATACATCATATCATTTCTATTTGGGTTGATTTTCATGATTTCTGCGAGCCTGAGAGACTAAAGAGATTGATGACTGAGTGAGGCCGAGGGCCTGATTTTGAGGATATTTATGGGATCGGGCTGCACGCCGCAGCATGTTTATTGATTTTATGCCATGATTGAATTGATATAGCGCTTGGACTGAAGCAGCTCCTCCGGAGTCTGTACACACCCGCAGTGAGCGCAAGTACCTACTGAGTGCAAGTGCCTAATATCGAAAGATGGAGAGGAATGAGTGACTGTGAGGAATGAGTGATTGGGAAGTTGGAGTGAACTGAAGGACTGAGTGACTGTTGCTCTAAGAGGCTGCATTTGATATCATTGTTGGTGCACATAGATGCCATATATCACTGTTTTGAAACTTCTGAGAGATATTATCTTCGGTTTTACTTGAACTCAACATGTATAAACTGATTTGACTTAAATTGCCGGATTTGAAAGCATGTCTACTTTTTCTTGTTGAGATTATTGAAAATAAATTATAACTGTGTAGCTCGTCACTATCTTCAGTTCGTATTCAGTATTGTTACTTACTGAGTTGGTTGTACTCATGCTACACCTTGCACTTCGTATGCAAATCCAGGTGATTCCAGTTATAGCGGTTGCTGAGTGAGGACTCGAGATCTCGGAGACTATCGAGGTAGTTGCATGGCATTCGCTGGCCTTGACTCTCCTTCATTATCTTTATTTGTATTTCAGTTTTTATTCCTTAGACATTGTAGTGACACTCCGATTTTGGGAGAGATTTGTATTGCGTTGCGGATTTATTTCTATTTTTAAAAGATTTTCTTAACTATGAACTACTTCTGTATAATTTTCAAAGCTCTTACTGTGTTGAGATGGTTGAGTAGTGGCTTGCCTAGTTCCACGATATGTGCCATCACGACAGTTGATTTTTTTTTGGATCGTGACATTAGGAATTTCAAATCAGCTAAAATTTTAATTATTAAAATTTCCTTAATTATTTAAATTATGTTGAAAGTCCTAATATTTAAGACTTTAAAATCGATTTAGTTTTAGTTTATATAATCTTTTTCTTCTTTGAATTGTATTCTTTATTTGAAACCACTTTTTCGTAATAATTCTTATTTGTGTGGTATTGCCAATTCAAGACTCCTCTTGATGATGACCATGCGCAGACAGATATTTTGAATACGAAGATAGATATGCTGGATACGAAATTAAATACTCTATAGCCTACAGGTAAATAAAATTAGATAATATATATTTGAATAATTTTTTCGAAGAGATGTATTACTCCCTCAAGTATAAAATAAATTTTGAAAGAATTACTTCAGCAAATATAAAACCAAATGTGACAAGTTTCTTAATATTAGTGTAATATATGTTTATTCTTTCATAATAAACTTTATTTTAGACGTATATTAACTCGTTGTGATTTTAAATTATATTTTGTAACCTTTTATAGCATGGACATTATATTAGAGATATAGAATTTGTTTCGTAAACTAGGGAATCGCTACATCGAGAAAGCGTGCAGGGGTTTTGCACCTACGACCTCCCATTTGGAGATTTCCTGGTCAATCAACTTGGTCATTCTTGGGAGTATGAACTGACTGTCACTTTTTATATGTATTATGTACCATTGGCTACATTTTACGAGTAAATGATCAAATAATTCACTTGAAAAGACTTGAATATATGACGATGCATGTCTGGAGAATATCTTCAATTTTAAGTCACTAAACTTTTTTAAAATTTGAAAATTTAAGGAGCCTAGCAGCTGAAGAAAAGAAAAGGAAATAATATTCATTAAACATGTCTTGAAATATAAACATTTGCTCTTTGATGGATCCAAACTTCGACTAATATGATGGATTATTAAAGAATATTAAATGTCAATTTGTTAGACTGACTTGGCTTGTAAGAAAAGTAATCACTAATATTGAAGATTAGAAAAAAATAAGAAAAATTCATAGCTAATCTTAGAGGCGCAATAAAATTAATGGTCTAAAGCCAAACTATAATAAAAGACCTTAAATTTTTGTGAAAGCCATGTACTAACGAGAAAAAATAAAAAAGATTTACTTTCCCATTTATGAATCAATCAAAAGAGATAAGAAAAATAGTCATTTTAGTAAAAGTGAATTGACGGTGAAAAGTTAAGTTCTGATGTAAAAATAAACATACGTAGAGGGGGAGAAATAATTGAAGGAGGAGATAAAAGTACTAAGTAATTAATAAGAGAAAAAGACGTTATCATAATCTATTCACTCATTCGAATAACCTTAACCAAATCCAAAAAAGCATATAATTTAAAAAATATTTTATCAAGAATAATCATAAATACATACATACATACATACATACATACATACATACATATATATATATATATATATATATATATATATATAGATCACTTAATATACATAAATACAAAAATTAGATCAAATATAAAAATATAACATATCATAATTATCTCCATACGATATAATATACGTAAATACAAAAATTATATAATTAACCTATCTAAATTCTTAATCTTTACAAGTTCAGAAGATATCTAATAACCCTCACTATTAGAAAATTGCCTAAAATCATCCAGAAATACCGACCGTAATCGGTTGGAAAACTGAAAAAATCAACCGATTTCCGACCTACTTTAATCCGTCGAAATTAAGTCCGTCGGTAAAAAAGAACGACTGAAGTCAGTCACAATTTCCGACCGATTTCGGTCAGTAAATTATTTTTTTCACTAACGACCCAAAAAGAAAAAGAATCGCCGAAAATCGACCGATTTCGGTCGATATTTTTAATTGTGCAATTAAAAAATGCACCATCTGGGACTCAAACCAGGGTATGTATTGCTGCAGGATACTATTCTACCACTAGACTATTGGTACATTTTGGTTTAAGACTTTCTTTTAATTTATTTGTACTCTTTAATTGCATTTTCGCGTGAAAATAACCGACCGACTTCAGTCGGTTTTATAGAAAATATACTTCGGTCGGTTGTTTAAAATGATTTACTGAAATAACAAACTAATTTTGGTCATTTTTTGAATATTAATTTTAATTTATTTTATATGAAAAATCGACCGATTTCGGTCGGTTTCTTAAAAAGTTAATTTTGTGGGTTGTTAAAATAATTTTTCGCATTTCGGCGCCAAAAAAAACCGTCGAAAGTCGGTCAGTTTCGTTAAAAAAATTAAAAAATAAAATATTTTAAAAAACCAACCCACTTCGGTCATTTTTTGACCGACTGAAGTTAGTCGGTTGGCCGCGGTCGGTTTTGACCAAATTTCTAGTAGTGTCTGCATTCAACTATTTTGTCAATAACATTTATTTCTTAATTAAATGAATGTTGCACTATCTTGACGTCAATTGCCATTACACATAATTATTTTTACTCTAAATTTCATACACTTATTTATTAATAGACGAAAAAAATATGTGCAACGCATGTATACTAAATCTAGTAAACAAAAAAAAGAGCTAACGTTATTCACGTGACTCTCATGATTACTAATTACAAAACCAGAAGTTAAAAGCTTAATTTATGTGATGAACAGTTGACAAATGCAAAGGTGAGAAACACTTTAGTTAGATTAGAAATAAAAATTTAAAAAAGTATTTTTTCCAAGGTTACGTGGCTAATAGCTACTTTCTTTTTTCTTTTTTCTTTTTCACCTTGTAATAGCTACTTCTTGTATATATTCTTATTTGAGTTTAAGTTATATACGATGTTAGTGTATAAATATTGTTACACTATTAGTTTATTCAAATGATATCTAAATAAATTGCTTGCTATAATAATTATTAGGTGATTTAATAGTATAAAAAATTCTTAATAATGTATATATAACTTTAAACTCATCATATTTTCACCACGATATAGCGACTTTCTGCTATTATATGATAATGAACTGGAATTTTAAAATTGTACTAGAATGGAACAACTAAAATATCAAGAACAAGAAAAAGTAACGTGAAATGATAGATTGTCATCTGAAATAAATATCTGCTATCTGACGTATTTCAAATTCTAAATTGTAAATATCTTTCCTCATCTTGTCTTCCAAATCCCAATTGCCCAGCAAAGGAAAAAGGGGAAGGCACCAGAGGTGAAGAGTTTAATATATTTGCTAACTCTAGTTCTTTTTGCTGTATAAAATGTATAAGTCGATCCTCGTTGTCTTAACTGTCGAGGGCAAAACACAATACGAAATTAATGTTCGATAGTCAAAAATAGTATAGTTAAATTATTGTCTCCACAGAGATTGGATTTAAACAATGTTCGAGTAATTTCTGATTTAATTGCTATTTGGGAGGATCAACACTTGAGTTAAATGATTATAAACTAAGTTTAACTACTAAAATAAAGTAATTGACAATTGACAACAAGGAATTAGAGATTCACAAAGTTGATTTCTTATCGATGTGAGGAATAAGGGTTTGACAGGATAAGTGCAAGATAGCTATTTGGAATTTAACTTCTAGTTTAATTCACTTTAATGTTCTAATGATGCTCACGAATTCACTCAATAATTAGTTCAAATGTTTAGTCAAGACTCCTCTCTCGATTAATCTTAACTCAAGTGAACTAATATAAGCACTGTGAATTATGCAAGCATGTATTAATGGACTGGTCCTTAGGAAAAATTCTCTCAAATATTCTCCTAACTTGATTTAATCAACAATTCAACAAGCTCTTCCGACCACTTAAGAGAATCAACGAATTAAATCAAACAAAATAATGCAAATATAAACACCAAGATATTCCTCTTTCGATTAAATAAACTGATGAATAAAGTTGCAACAATTTAAAACTCCATAAACGAATTCAAGCATGAACTAGAGTCAAAATTCACAAATATTTATCAACACACCAAATCCGTCAAACCTTACAGGAAACTACGCCTTAATCATGGAAGAAGTTATCACAAATATAATTAAAGAATAAGAAAGCATCAATCTAATGTTACAATCCAAACTCTCGTGTTGAATTGATGGAAAGATTGATGAAATATTGTGTCTTGTTGCCTCCAATGCTATCCCTGTTACGACACAAATTTCCCTTCTTTGAGTATCGTGATGGCAACCTAGTCTGTTAGCCTAACATTAACTAAAATAGCATCAATATTTAACTAACAGTTGACAATTTCAAAATAGAAAACTTTTTACAAATTTACAAATCGCAAAATCAGTAGTACGAGTCATAAGCTCTACTAAGATACTAGGAGGTCTACAAATACAATTGTTTTGAAATAAGGACACACAGTATAAACACAACTTCAGAAAGTGACTCCGAAGCCTACCAATGCATCAACAGGTTTACCTTGAGTCTCCACAGCAAAATCCGCATAGCTAAGAAGCGATCGGCTGTCTCCGACAAACTTAGATCTGCACAAAAATGTACATAAGTGTAGTATCAGTACACCACAGCGGTACCCAGCAAGTATCAAGACTAACCTCAGTGGGGTAGTGACGAGGAACAGTCAATACACCTACTGGACTAAATAACCTGAGCAAGTATAAGGGTAGAACTAACAGAATACAATATCACTAAAAAGTTGTGCATGATGACAACGATAATATGGTACTTGAATTAAAAAATAGAAACAACAATTAGCAGCGGAACACAACAAGTAAAATACACAGTAGAGTAAGTTGAACACAGTTTAAATCCGGTGAAAAATATTAAAGGAATGACATGTAGCAACTAGATGAGAATAACCATTTTCACACTAGGTTTTACCCAATAATATCCACGAGGTACCGAACCTCAAAATATTCATAATTCACGGGTCCCAATTTGTGGACCCTAAACACTTGGCATCTTGTGCCCTCATTACAATTAATAACTGCACAGACGATGCACATGCCAATAGAACCCTTCTCACGTAGAGGCAAATAGGCGAGGGTGTATAGAAATGATCAATAACACCAGGATCCATTTTCTTGAATCATTAGGGGTGAATAACTATGTGTATGTTTTTGCCTGTGTTCTATCACAGTTCAGGCCAACTAATAAGAATAGAAACAATGAATGACACATAGGAAATGATCACCACGAAATGAAAATGGTATAACTCACACAGGGTAGGCACACTACTACACAAATAACAAAAATAACAATGAACCCAGGCCATCATAAGTCATCACAATCAATCCCTTGAAATAGCCCACCTTGTCTCGTCACGTGCGCAATAATAAAGTAAATACCCGCCTTGTCTCGCCACACGTGCATAATACTATTCTCACCTTGTCTCGCCACATGCGCAACCCTCATATATAGCCCGCCTTATCATGCCGCATGTGCAAATATCAATAGTAACAATAGCTCGACATAAACCTCGTGCATCACAATAACAATAGCATGGCAAAAACCTCCTGCATCACAATATCAACCGCACGACAGAAACCTCATGCATCACAAAAAAAAACTGCACGGCATAAACCTCGTGCATCACAATAACAACCGCACGACAGAAACCTCGTGCATCACGACAATAATCGCACGGTAAAAACCTCATGCATCACAACAATAAGTACAACAACAACAGTGACAATAATACAAGAGTACGACAAATAAATCAACTCAGAACTCAAAGAAACGGAAGAAACAAACTCACAAGAAAAGTCACAACAGAAAATAACAATACCACCTAGCAATATCTCAACAAGGAAGAGATATTGTTTAGCAATGACCGCCACATAAGTACAATTCAACAACATGGGAGATATCACGAGTCGATAATTCCAAATAAGGATAAGGCAACTATGATAAAAGATAACTAACTTGATTTAGGATTTAGCCCTCACGAAAGAGGCACACCAATTAAAATTAAGGATAAGCAACGGAAAGGATAATCAGGGCCTCAATTAAGGATAACAATTACAGAAGAGATAAGAATAATTTCAAATAAAGATAAGCAGTTAGGAAAAGGTAGCATGGCAATTGAAGAGGCAACAACTTCAGTTAAGGCACACAAGAATCAATTAGGCAATAAGAGACGAACATGAAGCAATTGCTTCCAAATAAAACACGTAGAGGTGAAACTAGTAAGTGGGGAAAACTTAACATAATAAAATAACTTCATATCTATGAACATAAGAACCTACGAGCCCTAAAAAGTAAATTTTCCACAAATAAGCCCGCGCACGTACTCGTCACCTCGCGTACACGGACTTTACATGATACAATTAGCATAAAAGACTCAAATCCTAAGGGGTAGTGGTCACGATCCAAACTACCAAGTCATGATGGCGCCTATCGTAGTACTAGGCTAGCCGAATCATTACCCAAAACACGCAATATTTCATTTCAAAAATCTATTTTCAAACTATTTAATCATAAATCTTTCATAAGAAATCCAAAACAAAGAAAAATGCGGAAATAAAAGCCCGACATCGGGTGCCACTAGTCATGAGCATCTATGATACAAGTCTGATAATGCTAGGACCAATACAGTCTGGAAATATAATAAAATAGCTATAGGAAGATAGGAGGGATAAGAGCAAGGTTGCGATCACCATGCAGCTAGCTTGCTAACTCCAAAGATCTGTGGTGGGTGAATCAACACTCGCTCGAACGTCTAGTACCACCTGGATCTGCACACAAGGTGCAGGGAGTAACGTGAGTACACCGACTCAGTAAGTAACAACCATAAATAAAGGCTGAGTAGCAGTGATGTCATGACCCAATTCCATTTTAGGTCGCGATGGCGCCCAACGCCGATGTTAGGCAATCTAACACTAATCAACTAGTGAATCTCATTTATTTTTACCAAAATATCTCCAACATTTACTTAGATTAAATTAAGAAGCATTCAAAAAAAGAAGACTCCAACAGGCTGTTGAACGGCATCAGAAAGGAGCAGCTTACCGTGGAATCTCGACCAAATATCAAGAATGCGCACCCCACGGGTAGCCAGGTGCACCTGCCTCATATCCTGTACAATTAAGTACAGAAGTGTAGTATGAGTACATAAATAATATGCACCCAGTAAGTATCCCGCCTAACCTCGAAGAAGTAGTGACGAGGGGTCGACTTGACACTCACTAGGGCCGATAATGACATAATTTAAGTGTTATGTTAAGCATGTATAGCATGAATGACAACGACATTTTAAGGGCGAGGAGAGTAAGAAAATCTTCCATAAGGGTCATTTCAATTCCCGTCTTACCATGTGACAACTTACATTACAAAGCAATTAGGCAATATAAATCACGGAAAAACTTCAAGTAAATAAGATGTGCACATCATGCCGAGGTCGTACGGCCCGATCCAAGATAATACTAAATTGTGCGTTGCCATAGGGTCGAATAACGCGAACTATAGATGCATTTATTTAGTACCGAGGCGTTCGGCCCGATACAATCTATTTACTGCCGAGGCGTTCAGCCCGATCCACAATTAATAACTCATTTTCAAGAACACACAAATTTCCCATTTATAGTCAAGTATTTCATACAACCCGTCTAGTACTTGGGTCAATCCTCATATAATCCTTTTTATAAATCTCTAACATGATTCACGTAATTACTTTGGCAAACAAGGGCATGACCTTTCAAATATAACATGATATGAGTCCTAAACTACCCAGACAACGGCATAGTAGTAGGTACGGACTCTCTTCACTTCGTACGTACGTAGCCCCCGCTTCTTGGGCCGCATCTGCGCAACTTGCCCGCACCTGCAAACTCGCACCTGCGGCTGCCCGCGGTCGCACCAGAACTGGTGCACCAGCAGCTCATTTTGAGCTTGGACTCGACTCGCGTGACGTCTGAACAGTATCCGGGGCCCCCGAGTCCCCGTCCAAACATACCAACAAGTTCTAAATCATAAAACAGACTCGCTCGAACCTTCGGAATGCCCGAAACAACATTAAAACTAAGAATCCACCCTAAAACCAATTAAATCAAGCTTATGAACTTTAAGTTCTTCAATTTACTTCTAACATGCCGAAACGTACTTATACTACTCAGAATGCTACCAAATTTTGCGTTCAAGTCCTAAATGACATTACGGGACTATTCCTGGTCTCGAAATTCCATTTGGACCTCGATATCACCAAAACATGTCCCAAACCACATTTATAGAACTTCTAAAACTTCAAGAATCATATTTCACTATTTGGCGCTGAAACACTCCCGGGTCATCCGAAACTCGTTCCGAACGTATGCCCAAGTCCGAAATAATCATACGAACCTATTAGAACCGTCAAATCCCGATTTTGAAGTTGTTTATTCAAAATATTGACCGGAGTCAAACTTGTCCTTTTAAGCCAACCTTAAAGAACTAGGTGTTCCGATTCCAGCCTGAACTCTTCCAAATCCCGAACCAGCCCTCCCCGCAAGTCATAAATCAATAAAAGCAAGTACGGGAAGTCTTATTTTAGGGGTACGGTGTTATAGAAAGAAAAATGATCGGTCGGGTCGTTACAAGTGACGAGCAGTAAAACACATAAAGATCACAGTATGAAATCTCAGTGAAACAACATGCTTTCAAATCAGTACTTGAGTCAAATCATCTCGTAAAAATCAAGTTTCAGTAAAATTCATTTAAAGATACTTTTCAACAGTTTCAACAAAGGCTCAATGTAGATAGAGGAAAAATGATGAAAACATAAACAGCCCCTCGGGCAAAACATCACTCGTATGCAGCCCATCGGGCAAGCCTCACAATCACTCGTAAACAGCCCTCAGGCATACCTCACAATCACTCATGCCTCCCAGTCACTCGTTATTCGGTACTCGGCAATCGCACTCAGTAGGTACCTGTACTCACTAGGGGTGTGTACAGACTCCGAAGGGGCTCCTTCAGCCCAAGCGCTATATCAAGACAAAACATGGCATCAAATCACGCAGTCCCTCGGCCTATAATAAGCGTGTTACGGCGTGCAGTCCGGTACCATATAATATCCTCACAAATCAGGACCTCGACCTCACTCAGTCATAAACCTCACAGCCACTCGGGCATTTCAGTAAAATCGGGAACTCAGCCCAAAACAACATTTATGTGCATCAAAACAGAGTAGTAAAACTGAATCATGCAGTAAACAGGTAGAAACATGACTGAGTGTATGTTTCAAATAAAAATAAAAGGATGAAATTACAAAATCCCTTACCCCAAAACCCCCAAATCTGACTCAAGAATTCTTCCTCATTTTCCCCAATTTCCCACCCCAAATCACAAATTAAAGGATGAAATTAAATGCATAATCATGGAATTTGACCAAAATTAGATTGACATCACTTACCCCAAACACCCACGCAAGAATCTCTCCAAAAATCGCCTTCTACCGAGCTCCCACTTCAATTTTATGATATAAACTCGAAACCCTCGTTTGAATCTTTTAAATCTGCCCAGGTATACCTTCATCGCAATCGCGGAATTTGCCTCGCGATCGCGAAGCACAAAAATGGACTTCCCACACATTAACCTTACACGATCGCGGATCACTGCTTCTCCAACCTACACGATCGCATCCTTACTCACGTGATCGCATAGCGCAAAACACCTCACCTCCTCACAGCTCGATTACTTATACGTGAATGTGGTATTGGCCACACGTTTGCGAAGCACATTTTCACACACGCACGCGATTGCGTTCCAAACTCAGTGATTGCATAGCACAAATTCACCCCTGCTCCAAATAAGCCTACGCGATCGCAAGGAAACCAGAAAATTACACCAGCAGTTATCAGCCATTTTGCAAAGTCCAAAAATGATCTGTTAACCACCCGAAACTCACCCGAGGCCTCCGGGACCTCAACCAAGCATACCATCAAGTCCCAAAACATCATACTAACTTATTCACGCCTTCGAATCACTCACAAAAACATCAAAAATACCAAATTACCCTCGGATTCAATCCTAAGAACTTCTAAATTTTCAAATTCCAAAAACGACGGCGAAACCTATCAAATCACCTCCGAATGACCTGAAATTTTGCACACACATCAAAAATGACACTACAAACCTATTCCAACTTTCGTAATTCCACTCTGACCCCGATACCAATTTTCCACTGCCGACCAATAATCATCAAATTTCCAATTTCGCCAATTCAAGCCTAATTCTAGCACGGACCTCTAAATTATATTCTGAACACGCTCCTAAGTCCAAAATACCTAACGGAGCTATCCAAACCATAAAAATCCCAATCCGAGATTGTTTACTCAAAAGTCAACATCCAATTGACTTTTCTAGCTTAACCTTCTAAAATAGAGACTAAGTGTCTCATTCCACTCCAAAACCACTCCAGACCCGAACCAACCAACCCGATGAAACAAAATACAACTGAATAACACATAAAGAAGCAGAAATGGGAGAAATGGGGCTATAAATCTCGGAACGACCGGCCGGATCATTACATCATCCCCCTCTTAAACAAACGTTCGTCCTCGAACGAGTCTAGAAAGATACCTGGAGTCTCAAATAGGTGTGGATATCTACTCTGCATCTCCCGCTCGGTCTACCAGGTGGCCTCCTCCACAGGCTGCCCTCTCCAATGCACCTTTACCAACCCCATGCAACAAAATAAAGCTGAATAACACATAAAGAACCAAAAATGGGAGAAACTGAGCTATAACTCTCGAAACGACCGGCCAGGTCGTTATAGTAGTTCCCCTAAACAAGGTTAGGCAAGATACTTACCTCAAGGCAGATAGACTGATACTCTAAAATAAACTTCTCGGGTGAAATGACCTCTCGAAGGCTCAATTCTTGCCAAAATAACTTCAAAGCATAAATAAAACTCATAAGAGACTATTCCCAATCATAAAGCCTGAATTTTTATCAAAAACTAAAAATCAACCCAAAATTCGACCTCTAGGCCCACACCTCGGAACCCGACAAACTTTACAAAACCCGAACACCCATTGCGATATGAGTTCAACCATACTAAAATTATCAAATTCCAATACCAATTCGTCCCTCAAGTCATCATTTTACATTTTCAAAGATTTCTTCAAAATCCCCAGTTTTCCTCAACTCAAAACACTAATTTAATGATAAAAATAAAGATAAAATCATGGAATATAAAAAAATATAGGTGAAGAACACTTACCCAATTGATTTTCTTGAAAACCCCACAAAGAATCGCTCAAAACCGAGCTCTAGAACTCCAAAAATGTTTAAAATGGCTAACCCTCGGAATAGAGAACTATATATTCTGCCCAATGATTACTGCAACACGATCAGGGAACACCACCCGCAATCGCGAAGAAAAGAATTAAGGTTGACTAAAACGTGCTACGCGAACGCGACAGCATGCTCGCAAATGCGGTGAACAAGAACCAAGATTCTACGCGAACGTGTTTGTGCCCTCGCGAACACGTAGGTATTTTTCTGATTCCCCAAATCCACCTTACCTCTACGCGACCGCGAACCTGTGAATGCAAACTCAAAGGCAAAGATCTTCCAACCTTCACGGACTCGAGCCTACCTTCGCGAACACGTAAGGCAAATATTTCACGCCTCAAATAACACTATGCGAATGCGATTTCTTCATCGCGAATGCGATTAAGAACACCATCACCAGCAGATCAGCAGTCCAAAAATAGAATGAAATGACCCATAGCCCATGCGAAACACACCCAGGGCCCCTAAGACCCCGTCTAAACACACCAACAAGTTCCATAATCTAACACAGACTCACTCGAGGTCTCAAATCACATCAAACAACGTCGAAACTAATAATCACACCATGAATCTTACTCATGAACTTTCAAATTTTCCAACTTCTTAAACTCGCACCAAAACCTATCAAATCAACCCGGAATGACGTCAAATTTTGCAGGCAAGTCCCAAATGACGTAACACAACTTTTCCAACTCTCGTAATTGCATTCTGACCCTGATATCACCAAAGTCAACTCTTGATCAAACATCTCAACCTTCCAAACTTCAACTTTTCCACTTTCGCCGAAATGCTTCAAATTACCCTACGGACCTCCAAATCCAAATCCGGACACACGCCTAAGTCCAAAATCACCATAGGAAGCTGTTGAAATCATCAAAGCCCCATTACGGGGTCATTTACACAAAAGTCAAATTCCAGTCAACTCTTATCGCTTAAGCTTCCAAAACTAGAATCCTTATTCCAAATTGACTCTGAATCATCCGATAACTGAACTTGGCCGCGCACGCAAGTCTTTACACATAATACGAAGCTGTTCAAAATCTTATGCCGCTGAACGAGACTTAAATTAACAAAATTATCGGCTGGGTCGTTACAATCCCAAAGCTTCTAAGGTCAAAAGTCCTCTAAAAATCGTGTTTTGTTGTATTTATATCATGTAGGAACGGGCCCGAACAAAACTATCCTTTCCAAGCCAAAGTAGGAGAAATACTCTGTAAAGATTGCACATGTGCGCACGCGGTGCGCCTATGGAGAAGTTCATAGAGTTGATTTTTACACTCTGCAAGAATTTTGCAGTAGCACCCCGCGGCGCGGTAGTGCAATTTTCTTAGAGTAATTTTTGTTTTCTCACTTTTTGACGTCCAGACTTGGTCCTCGACCCCCGAACGTGATTCAGGCTTAATTTTTTGGACTTTAACTCAGATTTCAAAGCTCCAACTTGTTCAAATTAGTTCCAAATTATCTTAATAGCTCGGAATCACTTCCTGCAAAGCATAAAACACATAATAAGTGCAATACACTAACATTTAAGCTCAAACACAAGTAAAATATAGTAATTGGAGTGAAAACTATGACTAAAACACGGGATTTTATCCTACCAGCAATACCCCACACTTAGACCATTGCTCGTCCTCGAGCAATCAAACTGCACTTTACATAGAGACGACCTTATTATCGGACAACTTCCCTAACGCATCATGGCAAGAATATTTAAAGCCGACTAAGCACCATATCATAACATCCTCGCTTCAAGAATCAACTCAATTTCACCACGTATCTTTCACAACTTGCTCACTTACTCTAACACAGAGGTCAAAGAATTCACCTTACCTTCGCAAATCATGTGCCCTCACACAAACAATAGAGAGTAGCTTCACACACGATAAATTCAAGAACAAATAGGAACTCAGGATAGAAAGGATTCACTCACTCTCAGAATTAAGATTCATATGCCATAGAAGACGTACCACAGGCTTACCCGTAGTGTAATACTCTACTAATTCGAGCTCATTCAGTCAAAGATCAAGTAGGACTTAATTTGATTGTAATGTAGGCTGCGGAACGGGTAGGATAGATTTGGATATAGTTCCTACACCTCCCTAAGCACTTTAATACATATACATTAACAAATCAAACCCCACATTTATGTTGAACAAAACCCCAACCTTCTCAACATATTAACACCAAGCTCGCAATTTCTTTAAGCACAAATAAGATGAGAACTACCACTAGCATAGAATCCATTTTGTTTTCTATTTTCAAAGTTATGATTTCTTTTCTTTATTTTTTATTTTCTTTCAATCAATATTTTTCTTTTCAATTCCCTATAAGTGACTCTCACAAATTTTCAAATAGTGCACATTTCTCCTTTTTCTATAGATCCACTTAAAACCCGACCATACCTCAACTTTCGCTTTCACAGGCTCATAATAATTTCAAGTACTCGCGAGAGGTAAAAGATTCAAATATATAGATAATTCGAATAAGGGGTCAAGCTTGTAGTGTGGTTGCCAAAAAAATAGGATTACAGGCTCAACGGGCTAACTAAGATACACATTAATTTGGTGGTAAAAGCATATATCTGGCTCAACAAATAAATGTCTATATCACTTTCTAGACCAAACAAGACTAGTATTTCGCTTTGCAAACACACGAGGAAAGTTCTAGACATCAACCGACATGCACAGAATATCAATAAATACCTCACGCGTATATTGTCACATAACTCACTTAGGATAGGATCTATCCTGACTCTCTAGTCAAAACAGTTAAGCAACGTCAGAATCAAATAATTTAAAGCACTTATACACGAGTCAATGATTGAGCCTAGGTGTCACAACTAAGGCACTCACCAGTCTCAAAGCACAACAAAGTCAAGAAATGTCATCTCTATTTAATACATAGCACAATACTTCACTATTCCTATTAAAGAAAACTAACTACACCCGGTTTAAACAAAACCCGTGAAAAAGAACCGCAACACAAAGAAAAATTAAGGGGGAATTGTTACATTACCTAAGAAAATAAAACAAAATAAAAACACATCTTTTTCTTTTTCGACTTTAATCCCTCAAGAAGACAGTCGAGGAAATCCATTATCGGGAAAAGTAAATTTTTTTCAAACAAAACAATAACGAAAAACACAAAAATAAAAATAAAAATATACATACATATTTACATCCCCAACCCTACACTTTAAGTTGTGGCATGCCCCCATGACATACAAGTAAAAAGCAAGAGGTAATGATAACTCCTTGAATTTTTTTCTTTTTCGAGAACTGATGAACTCCACCCCTAATTCTGAATTCGTTCCTCATTTTTGCTTCTCGTACTTGTTTATAAAGCTCCTTAGGCCAAAGTACTATGCGGATATCTGCAAAATGTTCTCTTTTCTTTCTTTCTTGGCCTTATTTTGAGCGGTAAAATTGTTCTTGCATGATGATCTTTAACTTGTTCCTGCATTCTTTCACAAGATCCATCCATGTATATTCCTGTAAATCCCCGAAATAAAATCCACATGATAATGTTAGAATAAGAAAACAAAGAAGAATGGTCATGTAAATATTCATGTGGTATGTCCAAGACCATTTGTTTCCCATTCTCTTGCAGTACATGTTGTAAGTATGAAAAGGTGGATGGGGGTTTGAACTCTTCTTTTATTTCTTCACAATCAACCAAAGGCTCATCTTTAATCATCTCAATTGAATAAGAGTTTTCTTGCAAAGTGGGAAGTTCTCTCTGTAGATGATCATCCTCTTGGATAGGCTCATTCTCATGGGGTGTTTCCTCCATATATTCACTATTTAATTGCAATGAGCTTTCTAAAAGTATATTTACTATTTGATTCACTTGTGTTCGGTTCTTAATGGCTTCAGAAATTTGTATAAGTCCTACTTTATTTTGTATAAATATTTCTTCAACACTATTCATGAACTTATATATTAGCTCTTCTAAATTAACATTCTCCTCTTGAGGTGGTTGTCTGACTTCATTCTCATTCCAGTCATAATAAGGGTATTAATCCCAACAAAAGTTAACATTGTGCGGATATGAAACCTCATACTTGTGCGGTCTAGAAATAGAGTGAGACTCTTCAAAAGATGAATCATAAGAAGGAAACTTACCTGCTCGACAATCAACCCATAGATGATTTCCACTATATTTAAAACAAATAGCAGACTTGTGATAATGCTCAACTTCTGACTCTTCAATCGTTTTCTTAGGCTGGTTGTGATCCATCTTCATAGCATTTAGAGTTCAATATCAGGAATATATACTTCAAATTTTCTTCCTAGCACTTGTCAGATACTACAAAAAAAATCTAGAGACAAGTTAACCAATAAAAAAAGGAAAAAAACAAAAGCTAATTCTTGAATTAGCACCAAAATTTATTTTGAACACTATTAATTGTCAATCCCCGGCAACGGCGCCAAAATTTGACGAGCGCAAAACACAGCATGAAATTAATGCTGGCTAGCCAAAGGTAGTATAGTTAAATTATCGTCTCCACAGGGATTGGATTTAAATAATGTTCGAGTAATTTCTGGTTTAATTGCTATTCGGGAGGATCAACACTTGAGTTAAATGATTATAAACTAAGTTTAACTACTAGAATAAAGCAATTGACAATTGACAACAAGGAATTAGAGATTCACAGAGTTGGGTTCTTATCAATGTGAGGAATAAGGGTTGACAGGATAGGTGCAAGATACCTATTTGGGATTTAACTCTAGTTTAATTCACTCTAATATCCCAATGATTCTCACGAATTCACTTGATGATTAGTTCAAACGTGTAGTCAATACTCCTCTCTCAATTAAATCATAACTATACTAGGTGAACTAATATAAGCATTGTAGTATGAAAGCATGCGTTAATGGGCTGGTCCTTAGGAAAACGTCTCTCGAATATTCTTCTAACTTGATTAAATCAACAATTCAACAAGCTCGTCTGATTACTTAAGAGAATCAATGAATTAAATCAAACAAAATAATACAAATATAATCACCAAGATATTCCTCTTTCGATTAAATAAACTGATGAATAAAGCTACAACAATTCAAAACTCCATAAATGAATTCAAGCATGAACTAGAGTCAAATTCCACAAATCATCTGTCTTAACTCAACACACTGAAGGAACTGATCATTGCCACCATCATGCCGATTCAACCATTGTTAACCGAACCAACTTCTTCTAATTTTTCTTTGGACTTGCCTTAGAAATAATAATAGCTCCATTTAAAATATAACGAACGCAATCCGCACTCATCCAAAGTGACCCATTTCACGAGGCCCCGTCGTCACAAAACCTTGAAACCATATCATACTCTCCTTGTGCGCACATTCGCATCTCCAACCGGTACACCCATTCCACAAGACATTCCGTGAATCCGAAGCTATTTCTTCCTTTCCCCCAATACTGCACCGCATACCCGATAATAACATAGAACACTCCTAGTTCTTAGGCACTGCACTTAAATTCTTGAACTCATTAGGGCCACTGTTGAGAGTCACCCACTCTGACTTGGTCCTGAATATAAGCCAAACTCTAGTGCGTTTTAGCACATGAACACCTCTCAAAGAAGCACCCAACCGATTTATTTTCCTTGTACATAACCCTCACAAGAAGCATAACTATGAGTCTTCCCGAAACCTGAACATGAATCGGTAAGGCCAAATATAACACACATTCCTAAAATCCTTTGCTCGATTTACCACTGATGTTTTCTTTCCTTTGTCGTAATAGCCCACCAATACTTTGATAACTAGAAACCTCACAAGTAGATGACCACGCAATCCAATCCTAGACGGTGGGGCTACCCCTACTTAGCTCGAAGCTACAATCACATAACACTATAACCCACCAACACTCCTTCTTCCACATTGGCGTCAACCGAAAGTCCAACAATACCTTCCAAACTCGAAATCATGTTGCATCCAAATAAATTATGTGGACCTAGTCACTGCCCAACATGATTCCCAAATTGCTCTAAACTTTTCTCAAGGCGTGTGGCTATCCTACTACAGAACCCACATGCTACTCTGCCACTCTCCCACTTTGGTTAAACCCTCTCCTTTAAGCAACTTCTTGACTTATGTTTTTCATACTTGACCTTCTAGAAATTCAACCACCACAAAACACCTCCCACATGTCCTTCTTTGCCCTTCGCTGCCCAATTGTTGCCTCAAATCCAAATCTATCTATGTAACACTTGAGCTAATAAATTGTCACTGACTCTAAGCCTCCTAGAATATCATCCTTCTTGAGCCATCAACATTAGAAATACCCATTTGATTCTGAAATCACTACACTCCGCGATCTCTGACAACCGCTTCTCCGACACCATTTCGCAATACCCTGCCTAGAATGAAAATTGATGAAGACCATAACAGCGACAAACCTTAATGCGTTCAACAAGGACGATGACACCACATCACAATTGAAAATTCCACCACGCCCGAAAATACCAAGTCTCGTTACTCCATCATCCCAAACCTGAACATTTGTAGTCCAATTGTATTTCCTCCGCTGCAAATAAAATGTTGAACCTCTGAATCATGCACTGAGAAAAAACCTCCTTTCAAGTCATTCACCGCCCTGACACGTACACAAGTACCCTACAATTACATGAACACTGTGTGATAACAACGTCTGAACATCATAGCAACATGCACGTAGCCTTGAAACCATCAAAAATACAGTTACTGAGCTGAAATGACAGAACCTCCTTCCACAAGAAGTTGATAATAACCTGCTTAAATACGTAGGGAGAAACACCTTGCTCACTGTCTATAGTAACCCCACAACTCCTAGATGCCCAAATGACACGAGTGCTGAATATCATATAAGAGTGAGTAGGAAGGATATAAAGGCATAAACCTCAAAGGAATCAAATGGCACGATGAGGAATCAAGAAGAGAAGTGCTCATAACAGCCCTGTAGCCTCTCGAAGATAAGTACAGACGTATTCGTACCGATCTGCGAAACTCTACTAGACTTGCTCATGACTCGTGATGCCTAAGTGAACCTAATGCTCTGATACCAAGCTGTGAAAACCCAAAATCTACTAATGGTCGTGATGGCGCCTAACACCGTCGTCAGGCAAGCCAACAGATGAATGATTAACTAAATTATTTATTTTAGTATTTTGAAATCATAATTGACATCAATCAAATAGTAAGAAATAGAATTTACAGAGTAAATGATAATATTTTCACAACTATAATAATGAACAGCCCGTAAACACCCCCCAAAACCCGATGTCACAAGTGTTGAGTATCAACTAGGAAATATAAAAAAAATACAGCATTTGTCTGGAATACAACTTTGATAGGAGAACATAAATACCTCTAATGGAGACTCTGCAGGTTGCAGATCGTAACATGAAATGCATCTCACGGTAAGTCCTCGCAACATCCGCACTTCTGCTCCTAAAAGATCACCAGACATATATGTACCTGCACAAAATGTACATCAAGTGGAGCATGAGTACGTAAATCAACGCGTACCCAGTAAATATCGCCTAACCCTAGAGAAGTAGTGATGAGGGGTCGACATCGACACTTACTAGTGGTCCAAAAAGACAGTTATAATAAGAAGTAAATAGATATGGGGCAGAGTAAAGAAATGAAATAAACAAGTGTAAATACGTGTGTAAACATGCGACCGATCATTTTGAGAAATTAAGCTTCGTTCGGTGGCATAGGGTTCGTGCGTGCAAGGTTGGATTCAGTTACCGGATGATTCGGAGTCGAATTGGAAGAAGGATTTTAGTTTCGGAAGCTTAAGCGGTGGAATTTGATCAGAATTTTGACTTTTTAATTAAATGGCTCCGGAATATATTTTGGATAATGTCAGCAGCTTTGTATGGTGATTTTGAGCTTAGGCGTGCGTCCAGATCTGGACCTGGATATCCGTGGAGCACTTTGAGTCAATACGGCGAAAGTTGAAAATTTTGAAGTTTGGAAAATGGAGTAGTTTGACCACTGTTGAATTTTTGGAATATCAGGGTCGGAATGCGATTCCGAGAGTTAAAGAAGCTCTGTTATGTGAATTGGGACTTGTCTGCAAAATTTTGTGTCATTCCGGGTTGAATTGATAGGTTTTGACACAAGTTTAGAAGTTTGAAGATTTGAAAGTTCCTAAGTTCGATTATTGGTACGATCTATAATTTCCTCGTGTCTTGATGTGATTAGAGACCTCGAGCGAGCCCGTGTTAGGTTATATAAATTGTTTGTGTGTTTAGACGGGGTCCCGGGCGCCTCGAGTGTGTTCCGGGAGGACTACGGGTCAATTCCTCCTATTTTTGAACTGTTGTTATTCTGATTCTGGTGTTCTCATTCGCGATCGCGAACAGCCTTTTGCATTTGCGATGTGTTGTTTCCGACTACCTCGAAATCCTTCTTCGCGTTCGCGTTTAGCACTTCGCGTTCACGAAGCCCTGCATTTTTATTCTTCTCGTTCGCATCCCCTCCCCCGCGCTCGCATAATAGAAATTAGGGGTTGGGGGCTGTTGGTTATTTCTTCTCTGTGTTCGCATCAAGTGCCACGCGTTCGCGTAAGGTACTGCCTTTTATTCAACACGTTCGCGCATCTTCTCTTGCGATCGCGATGCACAAAAGGCTGAGCAGACAGAATATATTCCAAAATCGAGGGTTAGACCATTTTATTCATATCTTGACTTGTGGAGCTCGGTTTTGAGCGATTCTTTGAGGATTTTTCACACAAATCGATTGTGTAAGTGTTCTTCATCTAGAGTCTAACATATTCCATGATTTAGTCTTTGTTTTTATCATTTAAATTGCATTATTGGTTGGGGAAAATGTTGGTTTTTGAAGAAATTTTAAAATGAAAAACCATGATTTTGAGGGACGAAATGGTATCAGAAATTGGTAATTTTTATATGGTTGAACTCATATTGGAATGGGTATTCAGGTTTTGTAAAATTTGTCGGGTTCCAAGGGGCGGGCCCGAAGGTCGACTTTTGGACCGATTTTTTTAATTTGTAAAAGATTGAAGCTTTCCTACCTTGTGTCATTGTCATGGTTGCTTTGTATTTGATGTGGTGATGTACGAGTTTTTTTGTAGTGCTATAATTGTTGTCTTTGTTTGTTGCACTGCATATTTAAAATGGGGACTACGGACGTATTCTGGGAGATCCCCCCCCCCCTCCTTGTACTGCATATTTAAATTGGGGATTACGGACGTATTCTGGGAGATCCCCATGTACTGCATATCTACTTTGGGAATACGGACGTATTCCGGGAGATCCCCTAGAACTGCATATTTACTTTGGGACTACGGACGTATTCTGGGGGATCCCCTAGCACTGCATATTGTTTTGGGACTACGGATGTATTCGGGGAGATCCTTTGTATTGTGTGATAAATTCGGAACTACGGGACGGGATCCCGATAGATTTTATCAAAGAAATTATGTTTGAAAGACAATTATTTAGAAAGTCCAATTTGGAAAACATTTATCTTGAATAAAACTATGTTTGAAGGAAATTACTTTTGGAAAGAATATTTGAAAAATGTTTATCTTGAATAAAACTATGTTTGAAGGATATTCCTTTAGAAAAGAATATTTGAAAAATGTTTATGT
Organism: Nicotiana knightiana; assembly: GCA_005239525.1. Taxonomy (NCBI): domain Eukaryota; kingdom Viridiplantae; phylum Streptophyta; class Magnoliopsida; order Solanales; family Solanaceae; genus Nicotiana; species Nicotiana knightiana. The sequence continues at coordinate 185,465 of ML394722.1, forward strand.
TGAATAAAACTATGCTGAAGGACATTCCTTTGGAAAAGTGTATTTGAAAAATGTTTATGTTGAAAAAAACTATGTTTGAAGGACACTTTCTTTGGAAAAGTATATTTGAAAAGCTTTATCTTGAAGAAAACTATGTCTGAGAGACATCTCTTGGGAAAATATATTTCAAAAGAATTTCCCTTTGAAAGGATATTACCTTAAAGCTTTCAATACAAAAACTTGCGGGTGAAAGTTTACACTCAAAGATTTTGACCATTTTAATGGGATTTGTGGCTAAGGCCTGGTGTGGAGACTAATGCAGTGTTGAGTTACTACTTGCCCTTATTGTGTTGGGATTTATGACTAAGGCCTTCTGTGTATTATTGTCCATCGTTATTTTCTGTATTCCCTTCCGCATTGTAGTTGTTATGTTGTTAACTATATTGTGTAGTCATTAGATAGATGCCTATATTTATGCATGTTTAGTTATTAGACCAGTGGATGTCTTGACTAGTCCTCGTCACTACTTTACTGAGGCTAGTCTGGATACTTACTGGGCACTGCTGTGGTGTGCTCATTCTACACTTCTGCACATTTTTTTGTGCAGATCCAGGTATTGATCATTAGTAGCTGTGCGGACTCTTGCTGAGGAGACTCAAGGTAACCTGCTGTTGCGTTCGCAGGCTTCAGAGTCACCTTCCTATTCTGTATTTACATTGTTTTCACCTACTTCCAAACGGTTGTATTTAGAAGTTGTAGTAAACTCTTTAGAGCTTATGACTTGTACTACAAGGTTTTGGGAATATGCTCTTGTATAAAGAATCCTTTTTTTATAAAATATTAGATTTTATTTATTATTGTTGCTATTCCATGAATGTTAGGCTTACCTAGTCCTTAAGACTAGGTGCCATCACGATACCCAACGGAGGGGAAATTTGGGTCGTGACAACGTGATAAAATCCTCCTCTCTACAATAGACTCAACACTCAATCAGCAATTACCTCCTTAACCGGTGGTCATAATTCAAATCAGGAAGACTCGCTGACTTCTTGGAAAATATTACGCACGATTTCCATGAGAGTATTTTATAGAAATGCCGAGGCGTACGACCCGATCCCATCATAATTTGTGCACTGCTGAGGTTCGAACGGCACAAACCATAGATACATCTATTATACTGCTGAGGCAAACGGCCTACTCCCATGAGAGTGTGGTACATAATCCTGCCGAGGCGAACGGCCTGATCCCATCATAATTTGTGCGTTGCCGAGGGTCGAACGGCACGAACCATAGATGTATCTGTCCTGCCGAGGCGAACGGCCCGATATCATTATAATAAGAAGCTTTGATGGTTCCTTGACCCCACTCACAAAGGGACATATGAGCTACAAAGAGCTTTGAGGACACCTTTCAATGAGAACGTATAACGCAGGAGAAATCTGTAAGAGGAGTACAACTATTCCGCAGCTATCAAGAAACTCGGCAGATCTCTACAATAGCAAGTCTATCACTCTACGCCCATCAAGCCTCAAGTAGTAATGCGAAGTAAAAGAATTTAATAAGCAAGAGATAACTCAAATAGAATAGTTATAGCACGGTGTGAACCTGAGTCTACCTGGACAATAACATGAATGTAGCATTGTACGGACTCTCGTCACTTCGTGCGTACGTATCCCCCACCCCCCCCCNCCCAAACAAGTAGCACATATCAATTACAACACTTAGGGGGTAATTTTCCCCTCACATAGTTAGACAAGAGACTTACCTTACTCCGAAGTTCAATAATCCGGCTCCAACGCCAATCTAACACCCTAAACTGATGCATGTAGCTCCAAAACTAGTCAATCAATGTGAAAATCCATAAATATATACTCTAATACTCATTATAAATCATTTTTTAACAATATCACATTCCGTTTGAAAAGTCGATAAAGTCACCCTCGGGCCCACGTGCCCGGATTCCGGAAATTTTCGAAGATATACTTCACCCATAACACCACGAACTCAAATATATGATTTGTTCCCAATTCCATGTCAAATTTCGTTGTCAAAATCCAAAAATACCAATTTCTAGGTTTTTCTTCAAAATCCCAAATTTCTACAAAATTTCATGCTTAAATCCATATGTAACTCATGTAATTAAATTGCGATGTGTGGGAATTACTTACCATGCCAAAGATGATGAAAGTCTCGCCTCCAAGAGCTCCAAAAATCACCCAACCAAATGAAAATGTGAGAGAAATGGGCTACGTCCCGAAATAAAGTCTTAATAATAGCCCCATGTGTCGCATTTGCGAACCCTCGCAAATGCGAAGAATTGTTCTCAATTGTGAACCAAGGCAAAATTGGCAGACTTTGCAAATGCGAAGAAATGTTCGCAATTGCCAATTCGCAAATGCGAAGAAATGTTTGCAATTGCGATACCTGAGCACCAGGAATACCAGCAGTCAATTTTTTATTAAAAACCCTTCCGGAACATGTGTGAAACTCATTTGAGCCCTCGGGGTTCCAAACCAAACATCAACACAAGTCTAAAAACATCATATGAACTCGCAAGCATGATTGAAACGCCGAAATAACATCTAGAATCACGAATCGGATGCCAAAACGCATGAATTTAATCAAGAAGCTCGAGAACTTCTAGAAACACTTTTACGCATCCGATACCTATCAAATCAACTCGGAATGACGCCAATTAACACCGAAATGACCTACGGACTTCCAAATCAACGTTCATACGTGCTCCTAAGACATAAATTACCCTACGGAACTATTCTCAGGCTCGGAATCCCAAACAGACATCGATATCATCAAAATCCAATTCAATCCAAACTTATGAAATTCATCCAAAATGCCAATTTTACATAATAAGCACCAAAATACACTCGGGAGACCCGATACTCAATCCCGTTAAGTTTCAAAGTTTCAATGATGACAATTCCATCTTATTTTAGTTTGTAGGATTGTGGGATTCGAAACTAGCAAAAAGAAAAGAATGTGATGTTGTCAAAAGATATGATTGCTAAATTAATGGACAACAAAAAGGGACTTCATTGCAGCTTATTTATTCGACCTCAATCAAAGGAGTCATAATGCCAATCAAGGAAGCCTTCGCCAGCAAATATTCTGTATCCAAAAATAAGCTCAATCTAGGCTTGAATGACTTCTCAATCCAAGTTGTCACAACGAAAGTCATGATCAAATCTGGGCTCTTCCAAGAGCAAGATTCGAAGAGGCACCCCTTGGGTCAAATCCCTTTTTAATGATCTCGTGCCTCTAATCTTGGTCAAGACTCAACGGCTTTTTTCTCTCCTATAAGAAGACTGCTAAGATCAACTAGAAGACTTGCGTAACTACACACATTGTTTTCTAAGTCTCTCTACTTCTTAGCCTAAACACTGTAATCCTTAGTTTATTAGTGTCTCAAAAGATAGGAAGAATTAGAACACGAAAGAGAGTTGTGTCAAATATGCATAATTCATTGTTGCCATTTCTCGTTGGTGGTGAACGAGTTAAAACCATCTAAATTGTAGCACTTTCAAGATCTAAAGGGAACCCTTGTGACCCAAGAAAAACTGGATGTAAGTACCACAATGGTACTGAACCCGTATAAAATTGTTGTGTATTATTTACCTTTTAATTACTGTTATCTTTCATTCTGCATTGTGGTTAGTCAACTAAAATCATTGTCAGTCGACTAATTTTTAATAGACCACAATTCACTTTCAATTGGTATCAGAGCAAGGCTCACAATCTTTGCTTAAAGCTGGTGAGAAAAAGATCATGGGATCTAACACTGTTGTCGGTGCTCTATTCCAAGAAGGGGCCCCTCAGGTTCGACCTCCTTATTAGCACTTTTCTCACTAGAAAGTGTGCATGTAAACTTACACAATTTCATATGACATCAAAGTATTATGTGTGATCAAAAAGGTAAATCTTCCAATCCATCCTAAGAAGGATGCAAATGGTCAAGTCATTGTATCAGCTGATCCTCTTGACTTAGATGATTACACTGATGAGCAAGATGATGTCATAACTGTAAATGCCAAAGCAAAAATCTATTGTACAATGCTATAGTGGAGAAGAGTATGAAAAGATATCAAGTTGTGAAACTTCCAAAGAAATGTGGGACAAACTGGAGGTCACATACGAAGGAACCAACAAAGTGAAAGAAACTAGGATAAATCTTCTGGTTCAGGACTACGAGTTATTTTGAATGAAGGGTGGAGAATCCGTGGAAGAGATGTTCTCCAGGTTTAGCAAAATTCTTGGAGATCTTAAGTCCTTTGGTAGATCTATCAAGAGTGGTGGACAAGTTAGAAAGATTCTCCGGAGTTTACCTACCATTTGGCAGCCAAAATTTATTGCCTTGGAATGTCAAGATCTGGACAAAATTTCCTATGATGAACTCAGAGGTGATCTAATTGCTTTTGAGAAAACTCATTTGGATAGTCAAATTCAAGAGAAGAAGAAAATTGTTATTTTTAAGGCAACTATGGCTGGACCAGAAAATGAAGAGGAAGAAGAAGGAGGAGAACAAGACCAAAACATTGACATGCTCTCTCAACTTGTAACAAGCATGATGAGGAAAAACAGGAATAGCAGAAGAGGGAAGCCTAACTTCAGGAAAGGAAGGATAAGCAATGAAGTTTATATAAATGATGGAAGGTGCTACGAACTTGGAAAGTTTGGTCACATTCAAGCTGACTATCCTGAACTAAAGAAGAAACTCAGTCGAAACATGCAAAAGAAGAAATCCTTCGGAGCATGGAGTGATGAAGAAGAGTCAGATCATGAGGAAATCGCTAACATATGTTTCATGGCTATGAATGAAAATGAAGATTCAGGAGAACTTGGACTAATGGCAGATAGCAGTGATGAGGAAGACGACTCAAGAGAACTTGGTCTCATGGCGGACAAAGGAACTAGTGAGGTACGTACTCCCTTATGCCCTAACTGTTATGAACTCCAAGAATTTATTGATATTGCTCTTGCAGATATAGAAAGAGTCATGAATGAACTTAGAAGAATAAAGAGAGAAAAGAAAGACTGGGCCTTGAAACTAGAAGTATGTGAGCGTGATATGTTATAGGATGAAGTAAATGAACTTCAACTTCAATTGAATGTATTGCAAAAATCCACAAGTCACAGCTCAGTGCTTACGAGAGGTGACAAGGTTCAAATGTATGATCGATTCAAACAAAGGGGTATGGCTTGTAATGTGGTTGCCAAAGAAATAGGATTATAGGCTCAACGGGGTTAACTACGATACATAACAATTAGGTGGGTAAAATATAGATAGATGGCTCAACAAAGAAATGCCTATATCACTTCCAAGACTGAACAAAACTTCTATTTCGCTTTGCACACACACGGGGCAAGTTCTAGACATCAAACGCAATGCACAGAATAGCATACAAATCTCGCTCACACATGGCACATAGCTCACTCAGCATCGGATCTATCACGACACTCCAGTCAAATCAGTTAAGCAAATCTTAAGAATTCCTGATTTACGGTAATTATCCTGGAGTAAAAAAAATTGAGCCTAAGCGTCACAACCAAAGCACTGACTATTCTCAAGGCATCACAAAGTTCGGAGATATTGCTGCAATTAAGACCTCAACCATGTGGTTACTACTCCTAACAATTAAAAACTACCTACACCCAGTTCAATTAAAAACCCTTGGAAAAGAATCGTGGTCCAAAGAAAAACCAAGGGGGAATTACTACACTACCTAAAACAAAAAAAACTTTTTTTTTGGTGTTTTCTTTAGACTTATTTCCCTCAAGAAAATTGTCTAATAGATCCATCTTCAGGAAAAGTCCATTAATCTAACACAACTAAAATAGCATAGAAAGTCACCAGACAATCTCCTCACCCCACACTTAAAATTATGCATTGTCCCCAATGTGCACCCATACATACAAGAGGGTAAAAAAAACGTTCCCTGGTAGGCCAAAGGCCGAAACACTAGCATCTCATGGGGTACTCAGACTTCTCCCAGGCC